>JAPYZA010003121.1:0-23569 GCA_030522685.1 Eupelmus azureus | reverse complement strand
TTATGATTTCTAACGTAGCACGTGGCTAAACTTGTAATAGTTAGCCTCTGCACAAAAAAGTATGAATATTTAACTATTATATATCACTCGAAGCAGAAATTTTTTTAGATTTGAGTAACAACTGGCTCATAAAAGAGCGACTCAATAAGACAACAGTTATGTTATTCTAATTTTGCAATACTATTAACGTAAGACTACCAAAAAATTAATCAACAAAATAGTTAACATATTATAAACTAAATTTAATTATATAAATTCTGTTTGTATTATGTTTGAATTATAACTAAAATAATAAATATCTTTCTGTCCAAATATTTACCAAAAAATATTGGTAACAAAATTATTTAAATTTAAGTTGTTTACAATTGCTTGTTAAATAATTTCTATTAACTTAAGCAACAAATAATAAGCAAAAATACTGTAAAAAGTTATACGTTAATTTAACTCATTAATTCAGTAGCTTAAATGCAAAAGCGTTCGTTACATAACTATATCCTAGTGAATAAATATGTACCTAAGAACATAAAAATCGTATAATTTTATAATAATAAATTTATAATTACATATTGTAAATCTCATTATATTAAAACTTTGTTTAATCATTGAAAATTTTTTTTATTTTAAAATTTTTTTAATTATTATCAGATAAATAAATATAATTAAAATATTGGAGAAAAATTTATCAAAAAATTTAATATGAAATTTTGATTTAAAGAACACAACGTTTCTTATTTTACACCTCAAATTATTACAGGATATCTAGTACTTGGACATGCTTTTAGAATTGAGTGAAGGATTTATTCATCTTATTGATACAATATATTTTTTAATTTACCTTATATTACTAAAACATAGAAAATAATATTTTCAATATAATGCAAGCTACCAGATTGCTCTTTGGACACCAGCCATTTTGTTATAATCAACTAAATGCCGGAATATAAATCTAGATATTCTCCACCTATAAACTGTTCCATAACCCCTTGCAGTTACAACGCAGCGGGGTACCAATTGTCCAAGAGCAGACTGACGTGGGATATCATCAAAAGCTTTACTAGCAAGATCCTGTTAAAAAACATGTGCAATTGTTGTTACATTACATTGCATTAATATATTATATTATATAACCTTAACAAGAATACAATTATATAGACTGTTTATTAGACTTACCCGAATTTCAATTGGAAGAATTTTATTCCTTTTAAGTCCTAGGAGTCGTAATCGATCCGGAGCATATTGTTTCGCAAGTGCTCTTCTTTTCATATCACGGACATTTTTGGCACTTGTCCATTTACTTCTAGTTTGTTGTAACTTAAAAATTAAAAAATTAAAGCATCACTAAGGATAAACAGCAAAGTTTAAAAACTTTTATGATAAAGTAATGATACAAATTAACCTTAAATTATTTTTTATATGAAATTTGTTTCTGCTAATTTGATAACATTTGATAACATTTCGATTTTAATATTAATTTTATGATTATTGATATTTACCATTAAAGATCTATTTTATTAAAAATCATTTAAAAATTTCAAGGAATTTGAAAGATTTAATGTGTTTAATAATAAAAAATCTAACCTAAATATCTTATAGTATAAATCACTAAAATCAGTCATTTATTCAAACATTTTAATCAACCATAATATTTAGATAAAAATTTACTTCACTTACTCCATATTCTGACAAAGCCGGACCTGCAGAAACAATTTTTGATAAAACCGAAATTGCTCCTGCTAAGAACGACATTATTACGTTTACATATAGCGAAAGAACAGCTGATTGCAAGGCGCTGCGATCGCCAAGTTCTTATACCTGGACCCACACCCACTATACCAAGTTCAAATTTATTTTAAAACCATAACCATCTGCTAGTACTAATTAATAAATAATAATGAAGTTTTTAAAAAATAGCTTGTTTTATTACCTGCACATGATTTGACTCAAAATTATAGCAAGCTTTATAATATTAAAACTTTGATCTACTTTAATACATTATCTTTTAAAGATAAATCTACATTTCGAAATGTTAACAAAATATTTTTAATAAAATTGTCCAGTTTTTTTAGCTACAAAGGAAACTACATGTCTGGAATAAAATAAAATCAATGAAAAAAACTATTGTTTCCACAGCTTCTTTATTTCGCGCTCAATCGTTATGATCATTAATTATATGTATGTACAGAGAACTGTCACAAACCAAAATTATAGTTAAATAGTAATCAAATCGTATTTCGATTTGTTTCAAAATTGTGCATGCATGCGATTAAGAAACATCGGCTTTTCCTTGATTATCAGACTTCAGAGTTGGAAGATATAAAAGATAAAGATAGTCATTGAAGCATTCATTGTAGAAAAATTGAATTTAAAATTTTTTTTTATTTAGCAGTCATACTCTCTCCGTAGTCAGAATCATCCAGGAAAGTAAACAACAATTAAAAAAGTTGGTGAGTTTCCGATATACCGGCGCATATTTGGTTTACTTTTTTTGTTTTTTTTTTAATTTTTTTTTTATTATTCAAGGATTAGTCGTCATTAAAAATTAACATTTATAAAAATTACTTCTTATTCAGTATACAATCAGCTAGAGAATAAGTTGGAAAATTTGAAACGACGGAAGTTCAAAAAAATATATTAAAGCGGCAGGCGCTAAATTGACATATATATAATAATTATATAGTTTGTGTGATAAATGACGGCGACGACGTTTCAATGTAAAAAATAACAACAATTATAAAAAAAATAAGATGTTTCTCGAGTATCGCAGATAATAGGATTTATTATTTTCGTATAATTAGAAAATATAATTAAGCTGAGCTAAATTATGATGTTGTCTTGTTGTTGTTGTTGTTGTTGTTGTTGTCTGATGCCTTCTTCCGTACTTTTTGTTGTTGTTTTATTTTTTTGTGAAACAGGTGTACACAAATTATATATATATAGCATTGGCGGCGGCGCGCAGTTGACAGCACGTGTAACCTCCCATGCGTCCGGCCCTCCTCTCGTCGCTCCCACCCCCAGAAATCTGTCCGTCCAACGAATTGGCACGCGAGGCGGGCGAGCCTCCTTTCCTGCGGAACTCCTTGCGATGGAAGAAGTGGCGCCGAAGCCGTCTCGGCCTGAGCCGGACGAGCCGGTCATCGGCACAGGAGCTGTGCAGAGGCGCGGCGCGACAGCCTCGCGTGGTCGCGGAGGAAGAAGAAATGAAGGCAGCGCGGCGTAGCGGTGGGGCCGAGGCCGGGAGCAGTGCTGGCACTGGGCTGCCGTTGCTCCCCCGGTACAGCGGCGGCTTGGTTGTTGGTTGGCCGGCGTCGCCCGGCGGCTGCTCGATTGCGCGGAAACTAAGACTACTTCTTTTTCTGGGCCTTCTCGGCGGCCTTGGTGACCTTGCCAGAGACATCCTTGAAGTTGACGGCCTTGATGACACCGACGGCGACAGTTTGACGCATGTCACGTACGGCGAAACGTCCCAGGGGTGGGAACTCCTGGAAGGCCTCAACGCACATGGGTTTGCTCGGGATCAGGTTGACAATAGCGGCGTCACCGGATTTGATGGCCTTGGGGTTCTCTTCAGTGGTCTTACCGGTACGACGGTCGCACTTCTCTTTGATCTCGGCGAATTTGCAGGCAATGTGAGCAGTGTGACAATCGAGCACAGGCGTGTAGCCGTTGCTGATTTGACCAGGGTGGTTGAGCACGATGACCTGTAAAGCAAATTATAATATATTTAGTTTATGGATTTTCATTTTTATGTATATTTTTATAATTATTAAAGTTTAAAATTTTTAAGACTATTTTTAAGCGTTACTTTTTTTTGCGAGTTTTATAAAAACTATTGATTTTTATTAATTTTTATATTAATTTGTTGCATTAATAAAACATTAAAAGAAAGTTAACATGTGTAACCCTTATTCTTTTTATAATTGTGTAAATTATTTCACTTTAATATTTTGTTACAGTTATATAAATTGAATAACTTTATTTATCAAAAAAAGTCAACAAAAAATCAACTGAAATTGCATGGTAGCACTCAGACGCATCAAACCGTCAGCAGACAAAGTCTTCCGGTGGAAACCGCGAATGATTCCAATAAATTATCATCACTGTGCTATTTATCTATAAAGTTTAAGAATATAAAAAATAAATTGTAAAATTTCTCACCTGTGCAGTGAAGTCAGCAGCACCCCTAGGTGGGTTGCTCTTTGAGTCTCCAGCTACGTAACCACGACGCAAGTCTTTGACGGAGACGTTCTTAACGTTAAAACCAACGTTGTCTCCGGGAACAGCCTCTGTGAGAGCTTCGTGATGCATTTCAACGGACTTAACTTCAGTGGTGAGTCCAACTGGGGCGAAAGTGACGACCATACCGGGTTTCAACACACCAGTTTCGACACGACCGACGGGTACTGTTCCAATACCACCAATCTTGTAAACGTCCTGTAAAATAAAGAAAAATGACAGCTTTAGTTTCATGCATTTACGTTAGTAATAATTTTTTTTTTTAGTTTAATTAAGTCAGACGCCTTCGGCCGTCAAAGGATTGACATCCTCCGGTGGAAACCGCGAATGAAGTATAAGGGTTCTCATCATTCAAATTTAAAACATTTCATACATTTTAAAATAATAATAAATCTTAATATTTTAAAAATAAGTTTGAAATGCATTTTTATATATTTAAAAACGTATTTTTTTTAATATAAAAAATATTTACCTGAAGGGGAAGACGGAGAGGTTTGTCGGTGGGCCTGCTGGGTGGCAGGATGGCGTCAAGAGCTTCAATGAGGCATTTGCCGTCGGCTTTTCCTTCCTTGCGTTCAACAGCCCATCCCTTGAACCAGGGCATTTTGGTGGATGGCTCCAACATGTTGTCTCCGTGCCATCCAGAGATGGGCACGAAGGCGACGGCTGCTGGATTGTAACCGATCTTCTTGATGTACGAGGAGACTTCCTTCTTGATTTCCTCGAAACGGGACTCAGAGTATGGGGGCTCAGTCGAGTCCATCTTGTTGACACCAACGATGAGCTGCTTGACACCAAGGGTGAAGGCAAGCAGAGCGTGCTCACGGGTCTGTCCGTTCTTTGAGATACCGGCCTCGAACTCACCAGTACCAGCGGCGACGATCAGCACAGCGCAATCGGCCTGCGACGTACCCGTGATCATGTTCTTGATGAAATCTCTGTGTCCGGGGGCGTCGATGATGGTAACGTAGTACTTGGAGGTCTCGAACTTCCAGAGGGCGATATCGATGGTGATACCACGCTCACGCTCGGCCTTCAGTTTGTCCAGTACCCAGGCATACTTGAAGGAACCCTTACCCATCTGTCAAAGATAAAGATAACCTGATTAGTAATTTAGTCTTAAAACTTTAGAATATTTTGTTTTTTAATTTTTTAGGTTCAGACGCATCAAGCCATCAACGGACAAAGTCCTCCGGTGGAAACCGCGAATGATTATTCCGGTTTATCATCATTGAATTAAGGACAAATCAATGTTGAAGTAAATTGGTACATTGTTAAATATCCAATTTTACTACATCATAGAAAAAAAAGGAGCAAAATAAGGGAAAGGTTAATTACCTCCTGGGCTTCCTTCTCGAACTTCTCGATGGTACGCTTGTCGATACCACCGCATTTGTAGATCAAGTGACCAGTGGTGGTCGACTTTCCGGAATCTACGTGTCCGATGACGACGATGTTGATATGAGTCTTTTCCTTACCCATGGTGAATACCTGTCTGTTTCGGTCTGGTCAAATCTGAAAAATGAAAATTGCAATTAAACATTTTGTCTTTATAAAATGAAAAAAGTTAAAATTATCATCGCAACGAAATCCCGGCATCCTCGAGTAGCATTCAACCGGCACGCCAATCATTCCACATTTCCATAATTTAATTCTTAATTTTATTTAAACAAGCGCCAAATTCAAATCGGTCCCCACGCCTCATGTCTCTCAACATTCAACTGCAAATTTCCCCGTCAACTTACTCCTCTCACTCTCTCCAGAGAGAAGAAAAAAAATCCGAAATAACGAAACAGCGATCGAACAGTACTCGGCGCAAAAAAGCCTGAATGAAGTAATAATTTTCGGCTCGGTCGCACGACTGATCCACGTGGCGCGAGCGCTACACACTGGCCCCTCTGAACGTTCTCGAAACGGCGGCCATTTTGTACGTTACGTGCGCGGAGAGCAGCAGCGTTGCCGAGAGGGAGAGAAAGAGAAGGTCTCTCTCTCGTCCCTCCTGACGCGCCTCTTCCCCCCCGTTGCCACGTTTTTTTACCCGAATCATCGCGCGAGCCTCCCTCTCTTTTCGAGAAAACATCTGCTGGCGGAATTTTCATTGACTCGCTCCCCTATAGATGACAAGAGAGAAAAAGTAAAGTCGGATGATGGAAAAAAAGAAGCTGGGCGAATTTGTGAAATATATTCGCGAGCGGAACGTTCCGAGAATGGAACGCGGAACGAGAAAGATGATATCGGCACCGCGTGCGCGGAAATTCTGCATGCACACCGCGCGTGCAATTAAATAGTTGGCATTTTCGGCTAGTTTTACGACAACACTCTTGCCGAAGTCGACAAGCCGGGCCGACCGGGACTTGCGGCTGAGTAACCGAAGCGCGGAGATGCACGCGGCAGCCCGAACTTTGCCATACGGCGCCCTGCACTTCTGGGATTTTTCACACACACACACACACACACACACGCAGAGAAAGAGAACGGAAAATTCCACGGCACAGACTTCCGAGAACGAAAGAGAGCAGAGGCAGAAAAAGCGAGAGGCGAGAGTAACCGAGGCAAAAGCCAAGGCTCGCGAAAAAAAGCGACGATCCTTGACAAGCGGCGAGCGCCATTATTGCGTTTCCGGTTCTCTCTCTCTCTCTCTCTCTCCTTTCTTCTCCGGCGACATTTTTGCCTCTCCCTCGCTAACACCCGTTACATCAGCGATATACAGCGATTCCTTTTTTTCCTTCTAACTTTGCTCTTCAAAGCTGCCGCACTCATCCGCACACTTTTTTCTCTCTCTCCAGCCGATGACTCCTCTCTATCTCTGTCTCTATCTTTCCGCCAACACACCCAGAAAAGCCCGTGGGCCAACCTCGCCGATTTGCCCGTTAAAACGGCCCGAGAAAAACCCAACCACGGCACTTGTAACGATAAGAAAGCAGCAACAGCAGCCGGCACGAGCGATCCGCCTCGACGATCCCCCTGTAGAGTCAGCACAGCACGCGGCTCGTCGAGGTTTTCCGCTTATCCGCCTGCAGCCGCGCGGCCGGAAAAATATCCACACACTTTGCCTGCTCGAAGCTTCGCTTAACAAAATCCCGCACTCCAGATCCCGGATGGCTCGTCTACGTCGGCTCTTTCCACGGATTCGCGGCTAGTATCTAGCGTCGAAATTATACACACTCGCTGCTGCGAGTACAAGAGTGAGAGAGAGAGAGAAACACAGACACACATACACACAGAGAGAGAGAGTATAAAAGAAGCATGCAAGCCAGGAGAGCCGCTGCCGCCGGGAGCACACACGACCACTCACCTCCAGATGCTACGACAGAAAGAGACCGTGCGAGCGGAGTGAACATGCGCACGGGCCGCCGGGCGCTCCCCGGTGGCCGCTTCCACCGCCGGCGACGCTCGCGCCATGGGGCCATCTATTGTAACGTTTAGCCTCACTTTTACGCTTACATCTTATGAGATTTGCGAGTATGAAAATTAAGCTCGAGGTTGGATGGTTGCTTTGACGTGCTGCTGGATGCTAATCCTTGCTGATTTTACGGCTTTTCCGGGCTTTTTTCACTCGAGAGAGTAGCTTCGGCGCTCGGCCGCTAGTGGCGCGCCGAGCGCGAGGATATGCACGTATCATTGCTGCGCGCTACTAGCTGCGTGTATCAGTCTGCCCCGTATATGTGTGTGTGTGTGTGTGTGTGTGTATGGAGTATGCCGGCACATGCTTCGCTGGCGAGAAAGCTGGCTCTGAAACTATATGTGTAGGTGTGCGCAGAGTGATAGGCTTTTATGCAAGTGTGAGAGAGAGAGATGGACTCCTGGCTGCGGTGTCTATCGCTCGGTCTCCGCGAGGCGCAACCGCGCAAGCACGCCGACGCTACAGATGGAGCATGGCTCCGTGGAGCCTGTGCGTGATAGATTGGAAAATGCGTGCACGGGTGTATATAGCTACAGAGCCCCGTGTGGGATAGAAACTGGAGAGGAATGTTGAGCGCGTTCGGGCGGCTGTGTGTGGGAAAGGATATGCAGATGGGAGTTGGATAGGGAGGATAGGAGCTGTTCTTAGTACCGTTCGATTTTTTTCTTTTAACGCTATTGGCCGATATAGGTGTAACGTTTATATTGCTCGAGTTGTGCCAGAGATTTGGAGCAGATGGATTTCGAATTTATTTATATTAAAACAAGTTTTTTTGAGTATGCTCGAAAAAACTTGTTTTATGGGCCGTGACCACGTGTTCTTAAAGGTCGATGCCTAGTTACCACGTGTCTTTTAAAATATGTAAGAATAATTGTATTTTTATTCAAAGAAAATACAACTTGCTGTTATTTGAAAATTTAGTTGTGATTGGATTATCGTCAATTTTTTTAAATTAAAACAATTTAATATAACGTTTTTCATAATCTAATGCAGAATATTCGAGTATTCATTTTTGAATTTAAAATAAAATAAGTCTTAATCCTAAAGAAGAAATATGTGAACAATTCCTAGCTTAACCTAAACAACTTGCATGAATTTTAATAAAATTTTCCCCAACCAATAGCGCACGAAAATCCAAAACCATCTAGAAAGCCTCGGCCTCAGCATCACTTCCCGGCTTAATTAACTTTCCAGCAAGATTGTACGCGTGAAATACAAGCTCAAAGAGAAGCTAGCCAGTCAACGAGGAGAAGAGCTGGACACTGGGGCTGTGTAGGAGGATTAAAACGTAACTTGGAAAATTGAAAGAGAAGCAGCCGGCGCCGGAGGAGAAGGAAATTAAAGGACACAAGGGGGAAGCAAAAGCGCATGCGGCCGAGAGGTAATTTTAACGTACCGAGAAACCAGAGCAAATCACGAGTACATCTATTATATATATCTCTTTTTATTATTTTCTTTTTTTTTTCAGAATTATGAGACGCGTGTATCGGAGGGCCGAAAGAGGAGGCAAGCAGTATATAGTCGAGGAATGCTCTTTTATCCTCGAGAGAATGCGCGGCGGTGCATCTCGCTCCCTTCTGCCTTTTCTCTCGCTCATCTCGCTTCTTCCTCGAAACGTGTTTTTAGTTTTTATATTCGATCCGAGGGAGAGAGCTTCGAGGACCGGAGCTCGCCTCGCCCTTTTACCGTAATCGGCGACTATCGGAGCAGGAACTTTTTCGGGCTTTTGCTTGGAGAATTGAAGTAGGCCAAGTCATTTTTTAAGTCTTGAGAATTTTGCTTCGATGAGGTTTTGGACATTAATTCCTGTTTCTTTAAAGTTGTTAGTACGCTTAATCGCGGTTATTCGTGATTTAGTTTGTTTTCTACAATTATTGTTATCGAATGTCATTTGCGGCTATCGGGTTGAGGTATACTTTCGAGTTGTAACTTAGACTGCAACTGTTACTTAATTATAGCAATAATTAGCCAGTTAATTATCGCACGTAGTGTAGTTACTTATATGTACAAGCAAGTTACAGTAATACAGCTAGTTACTATCCGAAAATAAGAGATTCTTATGTTTTTGCCATTTCGGAGAAATTATATTAATCATCGCGTAAATAAAATTTGTTATCACGGCGCGCTTTTATCAAGCTGATAATTCGCGGTTACCAAATTCGAGTAATCTAATGAAGAAGGCTTCTTCCAATTAGGCATGCATAAGTATATATGACTTATCTGTCAGAGTTTGCCAGAAGCCGGGCAGGGTGGTTTTGGCCAAATATCAGATAGGTACAATAGACACTCGAATAATTAGAATTTTTAATTTAAAAATAAGGTAAGCTCGCATAGTGTATAGATGAGCGAAACTAGAAGAGTTGTAAGTTAAACCGGATAAAAATTGAAAACCGATAACAGCGAGCTTTTTATCAAAACGCTGCTCGGCAAAAGAAAAAATATTCAAGGCACCTAATGAAAGCTATATGTAAGAGAGTATTAACTCTAACAATCCGAAACTACATAAACGATCCCAAGCAGCAGCTTCCCAAATATTAGAAATGGCTTGATGCTCGTTGACAATATTGCCAGTACATTTAAACTCTTTCGTTGGACAAATCCTAACGGGATTTTGCCGCGGCAAATCGGTTTATGCATAGAAGACAGAACTACTCGGCCTGCTGCACGCGCATCGTCCGCTGAGCGCGAGCTGTCCGACATCGTAAATCGCGTGAACGTGTAAGATCAGGTGTAACGCGTCAAACGTGCACGTAAGCGCATACCTACCTGTTGGTTGAGCGCGATCCGAGCTCGACGGATAAAACAGAACTTTTTTCTGACCGCTTTTCAGAGGAATAATCTTGTGGGAGGATGGGATGGGTTTTGCTTTTTTGTCGAGTGCTTTTTCATTTTGGGGATGAAGTTTGCGATTGTTCTATCAGTAGTTTCTCAATTTATCTTTCTTATTCCAATAAGAATTATCCATACCACCTATGTATTTTATTTTTAAATACGCTTTAAAGTTCATTTTCGATACTTTTTATCTTAACATTAAATTAATAATAAATTAATCAAAACTTGTTAATGCACTTTGTAAATTGTGTCTAAAACTTTCATTATTATTAACCTCAAAAAAAGAAAAAAAGAATTATAAAAAACAAAAAAAAACTTTTCAATTTGAAAAACGCTCCACTCATAACTTCTCCGGCCGACTGTACCAGCTGGCGATGCAGGAGGTTAAAGTGAAAGGTGCACGTGGAACGAGAGGGAGAGAGAGAGAGAGAGAGAGAGAGAGAGCGAGAGAAAGAGGAAGCATGCAGCCAAATTCATCGCTCGCTGCGCTCGCTTCTCTCTCTCTCTCGCACACTCGTCTAGGGCACTAACGGTACTGGCTACACTCCTGTATATACCCAGTCACGAGTGCATCCAATATAATGACGGAAATGCCTCCTTCCACCCATTGTCTTTTTTTTCTGCTCTTCTCTCCCGCGTCCGAATACGCAGCGAATCGCGAAAAAGCGGTTATATTCGAGGGCTTACACGTGCCGGCGTAGGTGGCCGGCTCGATTGACTTATCGAGCGCGTTTTAAGAGCGTAAGAGCCGAGAGTCGTTTTACTAAGCGAGCTTGGATCTGTCTAGATAGTATAGGTGGATTTCTGTGTATGTGTGTGTGTGTGTGTGTGTGTGTGTGTAGGTGGCAGATGGGCCGTGTATGTGTGGTTGGTATGGCAGCTGGCTGGCTCTCTGATGAGTCGTCCGCGAGTACTTAATAAGTATCGGGCGGTACAAGCTGCTGATTGTTATTTTTATTTGCCGGCAGGATCGCGGTTTGGAGCGAGGAGAGCTGGAGCAGCGTTCGATTAGCGCTGCTTGGGTTCACTAAAATATTCGACTACTTATAGGATATGAGCGAGTTAAGAAAATGGAATGTTGCTAGATGCATTTAGGTTGTGTTGGGTTGTTTTGAGCGATAATTGATCTTGAATAATGATAAGTAATCTGTTTAATTTTCCATTTGAATAAAAAGTATTGAAATTTCAGGATTTTTAGCGAGCGATTTGATTTTAATTCACTAATTGTTTGCTTTAAGAAAAATTGATGTAATCGTGCTGTCGATAGCGATTTTAGAGTATTTACTCGGTACATTGCAATATAAAATATTGCTTTAAATTTTTAAAGTAATTTGATGCTAAACGGAACGCATATAACCTAACAGACTTTTCTAATAAACATGAATTTTCAATTTATTAAATTCCAAATTGCAAACATAAGAGAGTGCCAAGATTAAGGATGATTCAACCCTAGCAAATAAAACACTTGAGCTAATCAGTATAATATTATGAAAATATCTTAAGTCTATTGAACGTTAGTCTAGCCGCGCTACCTGGACAGATTGCGCAAAATAGCGAAACTACCTATATCATTATTGACCTCGCTCTCCATGTGAGCCCAGTCGTCGCGCTAATCAGCCCATAAATTCGCTTACATTAATCCCAACTCGCTTTTCCAAGCAAGCGCCCATCAATCTAAAATTAGCCTCGCCAACACCTGCGCTAAACGAAAAACCGGCAATTCAGCGCGTACCCCAGTGCAAAAAAGCGTTAAATTGCCCAACATGCCGACACCTGCATTACTCTGTGTATATGTGTATAGACAAGCAATTCTCTCGCGATATATGACGACACTGAAATTCCGCGCTAGTGAGCTGGCCGCGCGAGAGTTTTCCGCCTACGTCACGTGTGCGCGCTGAGCTGCTCTATAGATGATCTCCGCCGTCTGACGCGTGGCCTAAGCTCGCTCGGGCCTCCAGCGGCATATATATATATAGCTACTCGAGGAATCCAGCGCGATTTGCACTTGTTGCACACGCGTTCAAAGACGTTCGGTTCTTGCATGTGCACCTGTCTGCAATGGCGTATGGGATCGGTGTGGCTAGGTATAGGAGGAAAAGCGCCGCGTGTGCAGTTTGCATCTTTTTCAACTGGGGCGCTAAATCGTCTTACGGGGGGATATATATATATATATATATCTACGCGAGCGGAAAGGTACTTAGAGGCTCCGTTCTCGGAAGGATCTTTTTGTGTGCTCCGCCGAGGGCTGGTGCATGAGTGCTTTGAAAGCCCAGCATAGCCTGATGAGTGGTTGCTGCACTTGGAAGAGCAATTATTGTGCTTTCGATGTAATTCGCGATTTTTGTATTTTTGAAATCTATACTTTTGATACTTAGAATTGGAAAATATGTTTGAAAAAAGTAATATTTAAGTGCTTTTGAAAATGATGTATTGCCAACGTTGTTATTGTTTTTTTTTATTGCAATAAGGAAAACTGCACTAATCTAAAGTTAATAGAAGCTTAATGAATGCAAATTTTCTAAATTTAGAATTTCTATGGTAAAGTGTGTTTTTAAAACAATGTACTAATATAAGCATTTATGCATGAAATAGTCACTTAATATTGACAATGAAATCTGATTGCATCACGTTTTTCCATTCATGCATCATAAAATTTCAATTAACTTTGAAATCTTATGCAAATATTTTTTTAATGCGAGCACAAGAAGCAAGGCATTAAATAATATTTAGAAAATAAAAGTGCATTGTAAATTGGAGCTTATGTACTTTAAAAACATTTTAAAACAAAAAAAAAATACGTAATAAACATTTTTATGACCTTCTAGTTTTACGATGCAGGTTAAATAACACTATTTGTGATTTTTACCTTTTTATCTGCACTATTAAAATGATAAGAGTCTCAAATTTTCGTATTTACGCATATCGAATACGTCAGATCGAATGGTCGGTTTTTTTTTGTCTCATCGGCAATGCGAATAAATCTCGGTTATTATGCTTGCTTATTGCAATTCAATGCTTCGAAATGGTGATGCATTGACCGGACGATTTTGCAACTTAACGAAGTCAATTTTATTTTCTTTTTCCGTTTTTCTTCACCTCGTATTTTTCCAGGTAATTTTTTTTTTAATTTACTTATCTTAGATAAAGATTCATTAGTAAAAAAAATAGATAAATAAAATAAATAAAATAGATATTTATTTTTTCGTTAATTGAATTTATCAAATTTATAGCGGAGATTCGCAGACTAGATGAAACAGAAACTTAAACTATTTAAGAAATTTTAACATGCTAACAAAGTATAGTGTCAAGAAGCTTAAAGACTTACTTGCCTTGTTCAATTAATGTATGCGCACGGTAAGTAGTTAAGAAGTATAAGAGGCTTACATTCTCGACAATTTGAATTACGATCTGCCGGTACGAGAACAATACGCTCCAGTTTCATTGCTTTCACAACAGATGACGCTACTCTCTTCAGTAGGAGGGAAGATCGAATGATGAGCAAAGAATAATTATTTTTTTTACATTTTAATTTATATAGAGAAAATGAAAAATAATGTTGATTTAAAAAATAATAATAATAATAATAGTTTATTCATTGTAATAAAAAAAGAATTGTAAAAAATTGTTCGAAATAGATTTTGTGTACAGATTCAATTGAATTACGTTTTATGGTAGTTTTAGAAGCCAAACTGATATAATGAGAAAAATAAAAATTGTAATTTTAAAATAATATCTTAAAAGCATTTTTGTTAGAAAATAATTTTAGACTTAAACTTTCACTAATTTCAATTACTATAAAAAAATAGTTTATTACAATAGCTAGAATAATGTTAGAATAAAAATTGTTATGATTTCTAAGGATAAAAACTTCATCGTTTTTAAAAATGTCTTTAAAAAAATCAAATTAATAAATAAAATATTTTTGGAAACAGGGAATACAAGGCCAAGAATAAAGAGACTCTTGAACGCCCACTTCAATCGTTTCTATTTATATTTGTCAGGTTTCTATGTTCGTCCTATGGCGAGACATTCGATCGTACAAGGGCAGTCGCGCACACGTAAGTGAGAGAGACGCGGTATGGACATTATCATTATCATCATCATCCTCGTCTTCCTTCCATTGTCCTCCTCCTCGTATGTAATATTTATATGTATGTATAATCGCTAAAATCCTTCGAGAATTTAAAAATAACGTCTATGGATGCTGAGAATTACACGTATATAGAAATATCGGGCAAAAAGACATATCGTTTTACGCGCGCGCACACACACACACACACACACACCCCATCACTCCATATATCGCAATACGTCGTCATGGAGAACGCAAAAAAAATCATAATGTGGAATAACGATGCGTGCTCGTCGTCTCGTTGTTATATATATATTTATTTATTCCTCATTCTTTCGCATCGATACACGCAGCATTTATATCCCCTCGTTAAAACTCCCCTCTCGTGTCTCTTTCGCATGTCGAAATGTTGTGCACACAATACATTATCATGTCCATACATATATATGCTCTTCGTGGGTTTGCAAAAAATTTTCATGTACGACTCTGCCTCCCCCCCCCCCGCGCATGTGTGTGTGTGTGATTTATTTATAGTGTCGAAAAAATGTGTGTATCGAATAATGCGCGCGTTGGGTCCGATCGATCGGTCTTTAGTAGCTTAAACACACTGCACACACACACATGTACGCATTCGTGGCTCGTTGTTTTTCGTTCAAAAAATTTTTTATTCTTATTCTTCTCTTCATCTTTCTCTTTCTTTTTCTCATTTTTTTTATTCATTTATGTATAAATACGGATTGGTCATGCATATGATGAAACATCGCCTCGTCCATACAAAGTATAATATCCCTTGCGCGCTCATATTACACATCATATCTCGTTTTATTCTTATTTTTTGTTTGTTATAATTTCCTCTGCTCGTCTCACTCATCACATTCATCTGCACTTTCGGTTGTGCACTTACTATTTATAGTGTATAATTAAATTTATTTATACGCCACTTAATTAATTAATTATCCTTTTTTTCATATATATAATCATCTATAGAATCGTACGTATTTACAAAAGGTCGTTCGTTTAATTGTTTATTCATTATACTTATAATATCGCGAATCGTTAATCATAAAGTTTTATTCCTGAGTAATCATTCAATAAGAGCCTTGTATGTATAGCACATCGTCTCCCTTATTTCTTTTTCATTATCGTCTCGAAGTTGCTCACTTGTTTATTTCACCATTTTGTTTTATTTCTGTTTTTTTTTTTTTTTTTTTTCTCGTTAAGTAACTGTTTTTCTTTCGATCGCGCGTTAAAAGATGAAATATGAACTTTATCGCAAAATAGCAAACGCCAGGTCTTTTGTGATATCTTGATGCTGGTTGATGAGAATTTTGCCAAGTGAAAAGAGAATTTATACATATTGAGAATATTTTTAAGAACGGATCTGAGAAAACCTATAGAGCCCTGCAAGTAATTTGTCATTTTTTCTAAATGATTTCTCGAAAGTGTAGGTAAAAAATAGATTATGTCAGAAAGTACACTAAAGCCATTTTGAAACATTTTGCAGTACTTTTTAGCATAATATCATTTCTTGCTCTACTCTCGTGTTAATCCTTTGAAGAAAAAAAATCTCAAATCACATATTAACCAGCATTTAGATGGTGTACATTCATAATACGCGTGGTAAGAAATTGTTTTCCCTTCTCTTTCGAACTGTCATTATCTATATTGAAATACAGCATGGATTAGACTTGAATATAATTACGAGAGTAAAACCTATCGCATAACGTACTGGATAAAAATTTGTATTGTAATAATGAATGCGTACAATAACTCCTTATTTTCTTTCTCATTAACGTCACCGAGCTATATTTACGGCTTGATATGAAATGTGTGTGTGAGTATATAGTGCAACCGATGCTAGAGCTTTTTTCCATTACGCCTATCCTGTTTATCGCCTTATTTTTCTCTCTATTTCTATTTATTTTTTTCTTTCATTCTCTCTCTTTCTCCCATGTTTTTTTACGCCTCGATATCTTTTCACTTTTGCCACTTTTAACAGTCGTCGTTATTTCGTTTCTCAACGGCGCTGGAATGTCTCGAGATAAAACAAAGAACGAGCCTTTTTCTCATCTTCTTTTTTTTTTATTTTCTTTAAAGGAAGACGCAGAGGGGTTGTTCACTTGTAAAACTTAAACGATATGCTCGCTGGAGTAGAGAAATTTGATATTTTTATATCTATATTGTTGAAATTGCAAACAATGATTATGTACACGTAATTTTCTAGAAGCTATACTTAAGTACTCCGGATTCATTTACAGAAATGTAATTTCTTTCGAATAATAAATCAGCGCTATCTTGTACCAAAGCGACAAATTCAATTGATATAAAACATTAATATTTTGAGAAATAGTCGATATCAGTAATAAATTTGCAAAAACTAAACTTAGCGTTAAGCACTCTTTAGTAAAGAATCAATTGTAGTTGTATAAACACATCAAATTTCGTACTCACATTATATATCCGGGGGAAGACGAAAACTTTGGCACTGCCTAATACCTAACAGCTGGGGCACTTCAATAAACTTTCGACATAATAAACCTTGACGTGAAAGTATAGCCTCTCCTCTGATATTTATTTACATAACTTTCGTGGCGCTTTCGCGACTCGATAATAATTTATAATAATTCGTAAATATACAAGGACTTTACATATCTTAATACTTTCATAACGCGAATAAACATCTGAATAAAATCAATAGCGTTAAGTAATAATACTTAATCAATATAAATCTCAATAATTTTTAATACCGGATCATCGTTAAGATAGAATGATAATAATTAAATCGTCGTACATTTATGTCGTGCTTATAGATATATTGGATATTTTCAATCACCAAAGAAAGTCTCGCCGAGTCCTTATCTCTATGTATCTCGTCGTTTTGCCTGTAAAAATGCGTTCTCCAATCGTTTCGTTTCGTAAACTTTTCAGGTTTTTCATGCGATGCTATATCTTTTTGGTATAATTTTACATTAGCTTACACTTCGTTAATCAGAGTCAATCGGAGCAACTGTCGTTTGAGCAAGCGACAAAAATGATTATTATCGTTCGAATAATGATCAAAGTAATATATTTTTAGTAGTAATGGTTAAAAATTTTCGATAAATTCACAATCTTTGAACAATCTATATTTGCGTGTGCGCCAATGGTATATATCACAAAATTTCCATCACGTGTTAAGTTTGAAGAAACACATATAGGTAAATTCATATTTTCATATAACTGAGCTAACAACATCAACATTTCGCTAAATAATATCAAATTATGTGCAATTTTTTCCTTTAATACATTTTCACAGCATTATCATGATTAGTTATTATCGTTCACCCGCCATAATTCGTAAATATGAATATATTTGTTTGATCATATTCAACGTTAAATATCACTTGATTCAAAAATCCAATCCAACCAATTCAATCATCACGTACAGCTATATAATTAAAGCAATGGAAATTTATACAATTATCTAAAATTATCAGTAGATCGCAATTATTCATTAAAAATCCCAAATAAAAATGAAGCCAATCCCCATCGCCATCATGCTCCTACCATAATGCTTACCATTTTCAAAAAACAAACAAACGCGCAAACGATCACAATTGCAAGCACAATCCCTATAATCCTCTTGTCCCTCATCCTCGGCAATTGCTCCGATTTCGTTACAGTTTCGTGTGTATACAGCTTCGATTGCGCTCGATATATCGGGGGGACTAGGATTAATTATGATTAATCACGTCGACGCGGTGTGTACGTGGCGATGATCACTGAAACCTTAATGGCAGATTGATGCAAACGCGCAAAGTGGCTATTCGAATGGCCGCAAAGCTATGTATACGCGGCCCTGCGCGAGAAAGGCCTCGATCTGTCGACATCTTTTTTTATAACTCGCCCGTTTTTAAGCCGACCTAGCTACACTTTCTTCGGTATATTGTGTGAAAAAATTCGCCGGCTACTCTTCGCCAGAGAAAGCTTGTGTATTTTTTTAATGATCGCTTAGATTTTCGACGCTATCCGACTATTAAAGATCAATTGCTTAGTCGAGGGGATGAGAGATGTCTTTATGAGTGTTTTTTATGATCTTGAGTATGATAATTAATTTGTTTTTAATTTTACATTGTTACGGAAACGTACGCGACTAGGGCGTTAGTTACAAAAGTATCAAGCAGTCTGTCGATCGGATTGACCGTGTTTCTTTTTTTTTTTAATTATTTTAATTATTTTAATTATTCGTTATTATTAAATTTAATTATTAAGTAATTATTAAATGTAATTATTTTCCGAGAAATTTTCCGACTTTGCGATCACGTGGCGAGCTTTCGGGTCGCGTGTCATTCTTCTTCGTGAATTATTAACTTTTAAACGTGTAAAATACGCATTCGATGCGGTCTTTGTTTCATTTTTCTCATCGTCTGTAAATGGCTTATGTTTTTTTAATTCTCTTTTAAATATTCTGTTTCTTTCTTGTGATGGCTAGCTCGGTATATAAATTCTATCTATCTATAACGTTTACGCTTTCGCTGTTATTACAAGGAGTACTTCTAAAATTAAGGTGGCAGTCGAATTACATATATACTTGTTCGGCACCTTTGGCTCATCGATCAAACTCTCCTTTATAATAATTATACGGCTGGAAATATCTAAAATGCATTCAACACGTACGTCTTTTCTTTTTTTATTTTTTTTTTTTACTTTAAAATCGTTTGAGTACAAATTTTCGAAATTACACTTGAAATTACGCACTATGGGTGGTAATACGCAATCGATTTTACGTCGATTATACTATAGTGTACTGTAATTTTTTTACATAAAATAAGTGCGCACTTGCAACGTATAGAGTTGCTCTTTACATCTAGGTAAAAGCATGACGTTCGAGTAACAAAGAAGTGTTGCCTCGTATATTAATTGCGTATAGAAGTGTAAGAGAAAAAATTGGATATTGGACCGTTGACTGCTGATGGCAATTATTGTAATTATGCATGTAATGCTGAAAGTTTTTCAGCCAAATATATGCAGTATAAATTCGTTTCGATAATTCGTCACAATCGTACTTTGTGATTCAATAAATGAAAAATTATTCGTCTCCTCGAGCGTTTACTTTTTGGTTAAAAAAAAAAAAAAAAATCACATTGTATGTCGTGGTAATGTTTGCTGTTGGATATTTTCATATTCGAAAATAATAATCAAAAAAATATCGCCGATGTTTGTACATACCTAAAAATTGTTATATCTATATGAAAAACTTTTTTTTTGTTTCCGACGATATTTTTTGGACTATTTTTTGAAGCCGGGAAACTTGCTAAAATCCATCAAAAATGATGAGAAAAGGAATAGAATTTAGAAACTTTTAAACGCATTAGTATAATTAGTATTAAATGTTTTTTCATTTATTGAAAAGCAACGTATACTATGTAAGTTGATAATTAGTTTGTTTTATCAATATCAAGAATTGTCCCGCAACTTTTAATGTCAACGCAATTTCGTCGAATAGCAGAAATAAAATGCATCAAGTATGTTGGTGTCGCGTTCGAGAAAAATTGTACAAGATTTTGTCATCATAAAACGTTTTTCGAATCTCCGAGTAAGAGCTTAATAATAAAAACTCTTGTTAAAAGTTGCGTGCAAAATTTACTTTTCAGTTAATACAATCGTATTTTATAATTTTCGATGTAAAGCACGATTCACAATATTGACATTCTTTTGAGACTCAAAGATCAAAATCAGCGTCGTTCAAAACGTTCGGTTATACATAAAACTTCTTCAAAGAGGAAAAATTCTTAAGCTACCTAGGAACAACTATTACATGCACGCGTTTTCTTTTATGTCGAGCACGTTCATATTTTCATCGTATTGTTCGGGAGAAATAAGTAAAGAGCAATTTTGAAAAATTTCGATTAAATAAGACTCGAGAGGATTATAATATATAATATCGCACATCATGACGTTCCTTACATCTTAAAAGTGTTCTTTTTCTCACGGCTTACGGTGCCAGTTGTCGTCGATTTCTACCGTCGGATCTTGCACGAGAATAAAAGTCATATCTGTTCTGCTCGCCCGAAGCGATATCGAGAAGAGTTCTAAAATTGAATTTCCAACCCCTGTATCTCTCTGTCGGATTTTTCTAATATAAAACTTTCCTACAAAAATTCGTTGATCCAGCTCTTGTCTCCGTTGCCGCGTATTAAAATTCCCGATCGCCTCTCTAAAATGCACGTCTACGATTCACCTAATTTGAACGCGCGTACTTTTGAAAAAAGTCCCAATTGTCCGTACATAAAATTATGCAAGAACCATCTCGAATTACGCGCTGTTGAGTTTTCATCGTCTTCTGTACTGTCGCTTCATTTCTGTAGTTTAGTTGGTCCCGAACGGTGTGTAAGTGTATCTGTATGTATGTGTGTCTCTCTCTCTGATCAGATTCGATCGCCGGATCACGAATGGTTCGCCTGTATAAACGGTACCCGTGTTTCTTAGTTGCATGTGAATTCGTATGGTAGGTCTACGAGTGTCTGTCTTTCGCGCGTTTAATTCTAATAACCGACGGTCTGTACGTTCGATTCCTCGTGTCGGACGAACGGCGCGTTTCTATGCGACTCGATTACGTTGCAGTCGCGGCTGTTCTTTGGCAGTTGACGTATTTACACGCGGAGCGTACATATGGTACTTAGCGAATCATAATTGACGGCGCAAATTAATAGCTCGCTTGATTTCGCGATAAATCAAGATAGAATCGATAGCCTCGCCTTTACCGACGGTCGGTATTGTTTACATGCTTTTTAAAATGACGTCGTTTCAAGAGATCGTCGGCCTATAAAAGCGTAATACGAGCCTTGAATCCCAATCACATATACCCAGGTGACGACATCGAAGGCAGCATAAACCGCCTCCCCCCTGTACATCGTTCCAAACGTGTGCGAAAAACCGGTGCGCGCGTTTATTTACAGAGAACGAGCATGTAGTTGAGGAACCTCGAGGTGCCGTTGAGCCCGCGCTTCGGCTGCTCGTCGTCGTTTTCGCTGGCAGTGGTGTCCCCTTTAGCCTCGACGATCGTCGCCAGCCTCTCGTTGACCGGTGGCGCCATCTGCGGCTGCTGCTGATCGCTGCCCGTCGTCGTCGTCGTCGTCGTCGTCGTCGTCGTCTCGTCCGACTCTTCCTCGATCGAGCGGTTGTTGAGGTGTATGCGCACGTTCGCGTCCACGGGATGCTTGCCGGTGCTGGTGCCGGCTGATGCTGCAGCCTCGTCGTCGTCGGTCGAGGTGGCGAAGCCGCCGGGGCGCGCGTCGCTGCAGCAGCAGTGGCCCGCCTGGCAGCTGAAGCAGATCAGGTCGGCGCTCTCGTAGTCCGTCTCCGAGAGCTCGCAGTGAGGGCAGCGTGGATGGTGGTGCGGACGGGCCGAGCCGGCGACTGACTCGCACTGTGCGCAGGCCGGCGAGTCCTCCGATGACTCGCGCTCCAGCGGACGACGATCCTGGGGGTGATGGATTGTTGGATGATTTTTTAGTTTAGTTTTGTTGGTGGGGCTGAAGGTTGTGCGTTCGATTCGGGTATGTTGTGAAAGTATAAGGATTTTGAAGTTGTTGGTTGTGGTTTTTGTGAGTTATTAGGGAGAAAGACATAAATTAAGGGGTAGATATTGTATGCTCTTACAAGATTTATTAGGCTTTTTTAAAGGATATGTCGGAGGAAAAATTATCTCACGGAATGTTAGAAAAAATGTAAATAATTGCTTCGTTTATCGTCCCATTCGTAGCGCTAAGCTTTTGCAAAAAGAGAAAAGTAAATTACCTATATGGAGTTTTGGCAGAGGCCCAAAGCATGATTTACGGTGCAGAAAGTTAAAAAAGTTCAAGATATTGATTTATTAACTCTAACAGTATGTAAGCTCTTTTATACAGTTTTCAAAGTTTTTCTTAATTTTTTCATCAATAATCGATGATCAAATATATAATCCGAGAGAGTGTAATACATCAAGAATTATCAATTAAATTGAATCCCTTGGCAAAGTACCAACAGTTATTTATTCCTAGTTGAAAATCTTGTGTTGCAATCATTGATTTCAAACATTTCGAAAAATATAGAAACAAAATTTGTAGGTAAACGCTGATATTTATCAAAGAAGTGCAAAATTTTAATTAAAAGTGAATGTATATATATATATAAAACATAAATGATATAAACTATACAGAAATTGTTTGTTTGTAAATAAATGCAGTTATAGAGAAAGGAAATTGACTGTTCAAGATTTTTTATCAGAAAACAAAATATAAGTGAAAACATGGAATTGTGCGCACAAATATTTTCCACGAGAGTACAAACTACAACATGATTCCACGTAAAAATCACCGGTCTAAATAATGCGTGAACACATAAAACCTGAGATTCAATTGTAAAAGTACATACTGCAGTTAGTACAGAACTTTTGGTGGTTGTTACGCAAACTTTCGATAAAGCCCATCGTATTCCGCATAAAATTCAGCGTCTTACTTTTCCTCTATTTTCTGGATGCTCATACTAATGGAATTTTCTACATTAAAATCCCATGAATGAAAGTGACTCGTTCACGACTTGTAAGCGACGTTTCTGCAGCATGATTGACGCAAGTTCTTTGATTACTAGCTATTCATGAAGTAGAGCGCTGCCCAAGGCGGAGCCGAGCAAAATTTATACATGGAACTCATTTATTTTCTTTTATTTTCCATTCCTTTACTGGGCTTATCAAAACCTAATGAATTTTCGGCAAAGTAAATAAGTAATGTTTCTTAAAGTCTTTAAAATAAATATTAATATGTATTATATTTTTATAATTATTTCAGAGCAATCATTTAAATATTTCAAAAATGCTCAAAAATTTGTAAGTTAATATATTACATATCATTTAAACATTATTTATTATCTCTTTCCCAGCATTATATTAGACACTTATTAAAACGTCTAATAATAAAAACCTATTAATCTGATAAGACTATGAAAAAAGAAAAAAGATTGAGAAAAAAAAAAAAAAAATTAAAACGAGTTCCCGGCACAGAAATTGCGCT
>JAPYZA010003120.1:0-15814 GCA_030522685.1 Eupelmus azureus | reverse complement strand
ATACCCTACCCACAACCTACCTAAAAAAAAAAATCTCGCGCATGCGCAGCTCAACTCTCCTCAGCAGCGCAGGCCCCAGCCTCATGTGTCAGCCAGCCTGTCAAATGTTTCAAGTCGCCGCAGCAGCAGCCAGCCACCCCCCTGCAGCAGCCGGAGGTGTACCGTTGCGTGCGAGAGATGCGGCACAAACTGCGGCCTCATCCACGTCGCGCGCAAGCTCCGATTAACCATTTCTGCCTGCGCCAACCAAAGTCATCCTTCGCTCAAGCTAAAAGAGCATAAATAATCGCCGAAGAGGATGAGGCGGACGAGGAGGCGATAGTGGCACGAGGCTAGTGCGTATCGGCCGATATACCGCAGGCGCCAGTGTGTATACGGAGGATCAATACCGTGTCGCTTGGGCCGCTCGAGACTTTCTTGAGGAGGCGAGGAAAAGGAATCTCAGGGCGCGCGCGTTTCCCTGGCAACTCCCCAAGCACCACAGCGCACTACTTTTTCACCGAGCGGTTAATTAGGTTCTGTGCGTTGGACGTTTGCTCGGTTGGCCGTGAGGTGTTTTGGAGCTTATTTTTTGCGTTGTTTTTTTTAGAGTAAACAAGACGTCATGGAGAGGAGCGAGGCTCAGCCCAAGTCGGCGAAGAAGAAGGGCAGCAAGGTCATAGCACCTGTGGATATTGTCACCCAGTGCGTCCAGGTTGTGGTGAGATGCAGGCCCATGGACGAGAAGGAGAGTGCCAGAAATTGTAGTCGAGTCGTCGAAGTCTTTCCCTCCAGAGGAGCTATTGAGATTCGCAATCCTAGAGAGGATCCGAGCAAGGATGCTGTCAAGGTGTTTTCGTTTGATGCCGTGTACGATTGGAGCTCCACTCAGCAGGATATTTATGAAGAAACAGTGCGGCCTTTGGTTGCCTCTGTGCTGGATGGATTCAATGGTACAATATTTGCCTATGGACAGACTGGAACCGGAAAGACTTACACAATGGAAGGGTCAAAAAATGATACGAAGAAGAGAGGTATCATTCCTAGATCATTTGAACAAATATTTACTCACATTGGTAGGTCAGAGAACATACAATACCTGGTAAGAGCTAGTTATTTAGAAATTTACCAAGAAGAAATTAGAGACTTACTACAACAGGACCAAAGTCTGCGTTTTGAGTTGAAAGAAAGACCGGATACTGGAGTTTTTGTCAAGGATTTGTCAAGCACTGTATGTAAAAATGCAGCAGAAATTCAGCAGTTAATGAAGGTTGGTAATCAAAATAGAACAATTGGAGCAACAAACATGAATGAACACAGTTCACGGTCACATGCAATCTTTATAATTACTATTGAAATGGGTGACAGTTGTGGAATAAGAGTAGGTCGATTGAATTTAGTTGATTTAGCAGGAAGTGAGAGACAAAGTAAAACTGGCACTTCTGGTGACAGGTTAAAGGAGGCTAGTAAAATAAATTTAAGTTTGTCAGCACTTGGTAATGTTATTTCAGCACTGGTAGATGGTAAAACTTCACATGTGCCGTACAGAGATTCAAAATTAACAAGGCTGCTCCAAGATTCCTTGGGAGGTAATTCAAAAACAATTATGGTTGCAAATATTGGACCTGCCAGTTATAATTACGATGAGACTCTCACTACTTTAAGGTATGCCAATCGTGCTAAAAATATTAAGAACAAGCCAAGAATTAATGAAGATCCAAAGGATGCATTGCTCAGACAATATCAGGAAGAAATTCTTAAACTTAAGGAACAATTAGCACACAAAGCTACAGCTAAAGCTACAGTACAGCGAAAGAAACGAAAGCCTAAAAAGAAAAAGGAAGATGAGAATGAAGATTCTGAATCTGAGACTGAAGGTAGTCATGAAGACAATAAGATTTCAGAAAGTGATAGGAAATTGATAGCAGAACAGTTAAAAGTTGAGAAGAAAGAAGCTGAAGAGTTAGTACAAAGGATAAATGAACTGGAGAGTAAAATGCTTTGTGGAGGAAAAAATATTATTGATCACACTAATGAACAACAAAGAGCATTAGAACAAAGGGCAACTGAAATTGCTGAACGCAAAAAGCGTGAAGTTGAAATGCAGCAAAAACTTGAAGATGAAGAACTTACTACATTGGGTGTACGAGAAACTTTTACAACTTTACAGCAAGAAGTTGATGTGAAATCAAGAAAACTAAGAAAGTATTATGCAAAATTACAAGTTTTAAAACAAGACTTAGACGACGTTACAAACGAATACAACAGAGATAGAAGAGAGCTGGAACAAACTCAGCATGAATTAATGAAGGAGCTAAAGCTTAAATACCTTATTATTGACAATTTTATACCCGTCGAAGAAAAACATAAAATTCTCTCTAGAGTAAGATTTGATGAAGATGAAGATTGCTGGGTATTAAAGGATCCAGATCCCTCAAGTGTCGAGGACATAAAACGTCCAGTTTCTGTTCCTGGTTTACGAAGGCCAATATCTGAACATGCACGCACTGCATTGGCAATGGGCAAAGGACACAGATATGCTGGTGAGAATATTTTAAATTTAGACTTAGACATGCCAGCTCGAACAACTTTGGATTATCAGAAACCAGTAATTGCTCCAACGATTCAAGCTGTTTTGGAGAAAGCATTGTGTGATGAGGGAGACATCGATGTAGATGCATCCAATGCAAGTTATAAGGCCAGGTCGCGATTACCGTCTTCGAAAATTCGGCCGAAAAGCGTGGCAAAAATGCAGCAGATACCGTCTCCAGTATATCCAAAAACGAGAGGCTTAGTTCCGAAATAGTTTTATGCATTCCTATTTTTAATTTATTTATGCAAAGAAAAAAATTTTTGTAAATATGTATTATGCTTGACTAATAATTAATTGTGATTGTGATATGATCTTTTATTGGAAGAGATGTATATGGAATCAAAAAATGTATAGATCTCTAATTTTGCCATTTAAAAATGTAGCTATTAACTGTTTTCTTAATCGTAATTATTTATTGTATGTTGTAGGTTGATTAATTAAAACTTGTTTTTCTATTCTTTGCAGTACTGTAAAAAGAAAATTGTTTTAATTGCAATAGTAATACTTTTATCTTCTATAACAACAGATATTATTGCAGTTATTTTTTTATGAATTTTCTATTAATATTTTATTTTTTAATTATAAATGATTTTAATTATAAGATTGATTTAAGCATTCCAGATATTTATTTTGTTTATTTATAGTCAAAATGTTAGAGATTATATTTACAATAAACATGAAAATGACAAAGATCTGAAATTAATAAGTATTATTACTTTAATTAAAAAGAGCTTTGACTGCAAATTTAGGGATATACATGTTTTATTCCAATAGTAGACTGAATTATAAAAAACTTTCTAGTCAACTTGTAATATGCAGCAGCTTAATATCAATCAGAATCACATTACCACTAAAATAAATCACAGATGAAGCTTTACTTATTTTTACCTGTGTCATATTAATTTTAAAATAAATTGTACAAAAAAATAAATCAGTGTTTTTAATGTACTTCCCAAATTTAATAAGAAATTTTAAATATAACATTTACTATCTGCATTACTTCAAATTTTCATATATTGTTACAAGTTTAATTTTGTAACGTAACTGTATTGCCATAAATCTTATGTTTTATTCTTCTATATGTCATTCTTTTATTACTCATTCATTTGATATGTAGTGTAAAAACACTATCTTATCTCTCACATTTGTATAAATGAACGTACATTAATATATTTTTATTGATCACTAAGGTTTTTTTCACTTTTATTTGTGTTGTGCTCAAAATCTCAATTTTAAATATTTAAAATTTACAGTTATTTATAAATGAAATCGTCATATTGAAGCAAGTAAATTATTATGTTTAATGATTTTGTAATCATTATCAACTTTTACTACCTTTAAATGCAAAATAAATTTTTTTCACAAGAATAATTAAAACTATCAACAAATTTACTAGTTATTACAATACAGTTTTAAAGTATTATTATAATTCTAAAAAAGGAAATTAATAAAGGTCAATAAAGGAAATTAATAAAGGTATTCATAAATAAAAAAACAATCATAAATAAGTTTAAAATTATTTTTATTAATAATTTTTTACAAGATATTTGTTAAGCAATACCTAACTCAGTACCAATTCAAATATTGTTTCAATAAATACTTTAATTTCGTCTTTGCCGTATCACAAATTCGTTCATTTGATTGACAAAACGCACGATTAAATAAAAGACGAATTTTCTTTACATTTTTACATTTCTAAAAATGATGTAACTATACGTTACCCAGTGCGCAAAGCCAGTTCAGTCTAGGTCAAAGTTCGCAGTAGGGTGTACTTTGCTATATGCGACAGCTTTTTTTCATGTACAAAGAAGGTATCTATAGTAGCATCTTGTTTGAGTATAGTTTAGCGACGATGCCGAAAGTGTTCTTTATCTTT
Source organism: Eupelmus azureus (assembly GCA_030522685.1). Taxonomy (NCBI): domain Eukaryota; kingdom Metazoa; phylum Arthropoda; class Insecta; order Hymenoptera; family Eupelmidae; genus Eupelmus; species Eupelmus azureus. The sequence continues at coordinate 11,366 of JAPYZA010003120.1, read as the reverse complement.
CTTATCTAAAAAAAAGCTGTCGATAGATAAACTATATGCACACGTTGATAAATTTGATATATTACAGTTTGAGGCTGGAAATACTTATAGAAAATTTTGTTCTATCTTTTATCGAAAATTGTACTAACAAGCATTACTAGAGTAAATAACAATTATAAAAAATTTAAAAATTGGTCATACAGTTAATTATAGAAATTATTATAGTAGATTCTAATTAATGGACAGAATCTTCCAAAAATTATCATTCATTATTGTCAAATAAATCATCAAAATTGGTCACATTAGTTTAAATGCTTAATTTATAAATCAATACTTAATATAGTACAGTATAGACTAAAAATAAATTGTTTTTAATTCAAACATATATGATGATTTTAATGTAACAAAATGCACTCATTAAAAATATTCTATAGCTAATTTGTTCGTGCAGCTAAGTGCACCTATATGATTTTTTGTCCTTATTTTTTCAAGTGCATTGGGTTGCTGAAAGAGTATTGATTTTATTTATAGTATTAACTAAAATCAATATTGAAAAATTAAGTTTCAAAGACTTCTGTCATGTCACTTGGTAACAGATTTAAGTTTTTTTAGAAACTATCGATTTTCCATCCGCGTCAGAGTAAATGAATAAAAGACTTTAATTTAATATAATTGAACGTTTCAATAATGATTCAACATCCTCTTCAGAAATCATAGTTATTATCAATTTAACATTTAAATAATACTATTTTATTATTTATGTACACACATTTTTACAAAATAAAAATAATTCACATATCCTTTTTAAATTTTTTCAAAAATAATTTCTCATTCCCTTTGAAAGAATGCTAAATTAGTTTTGACTCTGCTTTTTTCGAATAGATTTGTTGGCTCATCAAAGTTTTAACGTCCGTATCTATTATGAAATATTTCAACTTTTTATCCTTTTTAAATAGGTTTTATCAAATAAATTGTTTTTTTCGTCATTACTTTTATTATTTACAGCATATATCTAGAAGTAAATCACGAAGTGAAACGATCAATAATTGTCATCTACAAATGATTTATTATAAATTTTAATTTACAGAAGAGATGTATAGACTTATTTCTCCATAAACCAATCATAAATGCACACATAAACGTTAATATTTATTTTCAGTTCGTTGCGCAGCTATTTTTTAACATGGGAAGTTTTCTAGCCGTTTCATTCGTAGGCGCCAAATATATTATACTGTTTAATCAATAAGTTTCTCTAATTTGAATGCATAACGTAGCTTCACGTATCTTGCTTCCATCTATTATCTCCAATTTAAGTATTTTATTGCTTCATCCTACTTACCAAATTAATCCTCTTGTATTTGTCCCAGTTTTTTTTTATTATTATTAATTATAGTTACAAAATCTCAGAAAGTTGTTCATCTTATCAAGTTTATAAAACATTTATAAAAGGTAAAAAAAGTTATAAAATTATGAGAAATAGGTAGTTTTCACAAAAATGCTTACTTCAATCATTTATTTGCAACGTTTAATGGCACAAAAAAAAGAAAGAGATCATTTCAACTCAAGATGATGCTACAAAATTACGCTCTAGTACACAAAAGCAGATTTCTGTTCATTTGAATAATGGTATTTCAAAAACAGTTATGCATCGGAATCTTTCATTTGTATGGAATGTACAAAAAATAAATGTACGACAAAAAACGTTGAGAATGACTAGAAAAATCGTTTAAAAAAACCAGTCCGTTTTTCTTGGTCATTAACTACCACATCTAAATATTCAGATTCCATATTCAGGTATTCAGATTCTACAATGGCCATGTCTACATATTAAGATTTCAATCAGGAATAGCTCAAATTAAAATTCCAAGTCACGAATCCAAGTTATATAGTTTTAGTTGGAATTAGATAAGCTTCTCAAATTTTGTAATAATAATGTTAAAATTTCTCATTTGATTAATATTAAACAATTAAAAAGAATGAAAATTAAAAGTTGATGCACTGCTCACATATTATTATAAAACGTACTATTCAATAATATTAAACTTTCATAATAAATAGCTCTATTTACTATTTTTATATTCATTATACATAAAACATATATAAAACATTATACCTAAAACATAGCAGTTTTGTCGTTATTCGAAACCTATTTTATTGATGAAGCTTACAGTTGTTGCTATTTTTGTAATTCTTTATTTAGAAGAAATATATTTAGGATCTGTAAGTGTAGATTAAAATAATACATACATACAAAATAAAACTTAAATAATAAAGAATATTTTTATTAAATTCATTAAGGTTTTGGTTTTATTAATTAGTATATGTTTTTTACATAATATTCTTTGCATGTACATAGCGATTCATTTTTAAATAGCAAAGTACATTTCGTTGGTTTATAATAAATGAAATGTAGAAACAGCACAAGGTAAAAAATATATAAAATGCTCCTACATTACATTTCTCAACGTAAATAATCTAATTAATAATAGATAATTTCTCCAATCATTCTTGAAAAAGTTATTATCTTCCATCTTTAGCAAATATTTTCAGCAAATCGATGATTTTACTGTTACATTCATATACATGTTAATATCTTTTCAAATACCACTTTGTACAAATTTTTTTTTCTTTCATTTAAATACAAAAATTTAATTTTCACTTATTGTTGTTGAAAAAGAAACTTACGCTAATTTAAAGATTTATAATGAATTTACCGCTTTTCGTACTTTATATACCTTAAAAATAATTTACCTTCGACGCCGTGAGTGTTTTTGTAGAACAGGAAGAAACCCTTGAAGACTCCATTGTAATCGCACAGAGTTTCTTAACCCAATAACGCCGAGACAACCACAGACAAGCTCCCAGTATATTGTTACATTTTATAATTTTTGTAATGTAGTCTTTTAGTCTAGGTATCGTTCTGAAAATGATTGTTTATGTGGAGCAATTGACTAACATACAAATATTTCAAAGAATGAAGTATTTATGACTTGAATATTTTACCAAGAAGGCGAGGGGGGAGAGTAAAACATTAATGGAAATTCAGATAAGTTAAGATTTCATAAATCTTTTTTGAAGTCGTAAATTTTGGTAAAATGCTAGGTCATAAAAATCTTCATACATCCAAATGTTTAAGCAGACAAATAAATGATAACACAATAAAATACAAAAGGATTTAGAAAATGCAGTATTAGCAAAATAATTAAAAATAAAGAAGCATAGTTTTTAAACATCTTATCACTTAGGTCTTCAGCGTTAAAGTGTTAAGTTTTTTAAGGAACCTCTTAATTTTTGTTTTTAATTTAAAATAAAAAAAACTAATAATTAAACTTAAAAAATGTAATTTTAATCATTTTTGTACAAAAGATCGTAGTCACACAAGCTATTCCAATATCAGCTGCATTAAAACTATACAAGTTGCGTATATAAACACAATCAATGTTGTGTATTTACACGAAATATTGATCAAGGTTAAACTTCCAAATCATTACTGAGATGAAACGTATTTCATACAATTTTTGTCGTCGGGATTACGATCAATTCCTATAAAATTAAATAATTTTAAAGAAAATTCTCAACGAAAATTACAAAGTTACATGCTCGTGACGCTCACTTTTTATCACCACAGATTCGCGTAGTCTCTGTACGACTCGGTACCTAATCATTGTAAAGCACTAACACTAAGCTTTCTCGTCTCAGTAAAACCGCTGCTGTTGAGAATAGCTTCCAAACGGTTGTTGCGAGTACGAAGACTGATTGGGTCTGACCGGCTGAGGCGGACCACCGAACGACGAGCCTCCATAATTAGACTGCGAGGGAGGGAATGGGTTAGAGGGTAGTCCACCAAACTGACTCTGGCTGTTGAAGCCCTGGTTAAAATTGTTGTAGCCGTTATTCAGGAAGTTGGAGCCACCGCCGAAAGGCTGGGATTGCTGTTGCGGCGGTGCGAAATTTTGATACTGGCCCGAGGAGAAGGGCATCTGCGAGTTGTTCGGCTGAGGTGGATTGAAGCCGTAGTTCTGTCCCAGGCCACCTGTAATGTTGCCCGAGCTAGAGTTGAGGAGTGAACTAGCTGGCGCTGAATTCGACATATTCGAGGACTCGGAAAGCGGTGACAGGTGCGACTTCGACACGTACTTAGTGGGCAAATCGCCCATGATATTGGCGATAAGTCGCTTGGTTTCGTTCAGAATTACGTTAGGATCGCTACTCTTCAAGGGCTGATAGTATGGCGAGCGTGATCTAGGTCGCGACCAGGCCTTGGGCGAACGCGAGAGTGATCTCGAATAGGATCGTTTCCTTGCCCGCTTTTCGTTTTCGTTGACGTTCTTGTCGGCCGCCTTATAGATGTCCTCGAATGTATAATCGTCATCGTCGTCAGACAGATCCAGCTTTCTGTCGTTGGGTTTGTCGTCTAAAAGTTTTTTTCTTTTTTCCTCCTCTTCCTCGTCTGCGAATATGTCGAGCTTGGGCTTCCACTTGTCCTCGTCGTCACAGGGATTGTGGTTACCCTTGCGACTCGAGAACGGGGAAGGACTTCTACGTCCCAGATTGCGAGAGAGAACTCCGTCGTCGCGCTCATTTACCGGCGATATTGGCTTCAAAGCGGGAGACAGTGAAGAGGGGCCTAGATTCACGTAAGCACGGAGCTTTTCGACTCGCGCGGAATCCGTAGCCTCTAATTTCTTTAAAAAGTTAATGAGCCCGTGCTGCTCGTCCGTGCTTAGATCTTTGAAGTTCTGTAAGAGCGCTTTCAAATCGGAGTCCGATAGACTTTCCATTTTAGCCGCGTGATCTATTGGTTTATTAATTTCCGGCACCGACTCCGTAGACTTGACTCGGAAATTATCTGATTTATTCACTACACTATCGTTGGTAGAATTAGTACTGGAATTACCTGTCAGTCCTTTAACAAAGTCCGCCGTCGTCACTGGCTTGTCACTGTTTTTGGAAGCTTCCGCCATACCGACGACAGCATTAATAAGTGTCTCAAGTTCCTCTTGCGACACATTAGTTCTGCCCTGGGCAATAAGCGCTGCCGCGATTTGTTGAGCAATGGCTTCTTTATCGACTGCACCCACACCAGGTACACTCAACGGCTCGGATTTTTTCACGGGTTCTACAACTACTGGCTTCGGTCGAGGATACAACGCACTAGTCATAAAGCCCATGTTTCTTGATCTATCCAGCAACTCTCTCTGTCGCTTCTTTTCCTCTTCCATTTTCTTTTTGTTTTCAGACGCGTTGTGCAGCAGTCGCGCTATATTCTGAATGGCGTTTTTGGTCGGTGGTATAGCTACCTTCTCGATCATACCTGCGAACAATCACAAGAAAACAACATCTTAAAATGAGGAAAAAAAAGGAGAAACGTTGAAAGTTTTGGAAAGATTAACTAAAAATTGTTGAAAAAATAATATATCAAGTTTAATCATCATACCTGCGAAGAGCTGACCCTTCAACTTCTCTTTGACGGTTTCAAACAACACACTGACATCCTCGTCGTACAACAGTTCTTCGGCCGAGTTAGCCTTAACCTTCTCGGCGGCCAGGGCCTTAGACAACAGAGCTACTATCTTGGGACCTAGCGAACCCAGCTGGCCCTCGAGAGCAGTGAGGAGTCTGAGTAGGCCAATAATTTCCAGATCCTCATGCATCTCCTCCTTAGGCGGACTGGGTGACTTGACGCGATCAGGAATAGGGTATGGGGTCGCGTGATACCTTGGCCGACTCGGTGGCGCTGGCGCCGGATAATACGGCTTGTAACCGGTACGTCCGCTTCTCGAGTACGGATAGTAATCACGCTCGCGGTCCCTGTCACGATCACGATCACGATCCCGATCACGCTCGCGCTCGCGTTCACGTTCCCTCTCGCGTTCCCTTTCGCGCTCTCTCTCCCTTTCCCTCTCCCTTTCCCTCGCCCGGTCGCGCTCGCGATCTCGCTCTCTGTCACGCTCCCGGTCGCGTTCGCGATCTCGCTCTCTGTCGCGCTCCCGGTCGCGCTCGCGATCCCGATCGCGGTCCCTCGAGGCGGTATAGTGATACTTGTCGTTCGGCGGCACTTTGCTGACGACCAGCGCCGGCTTGGTCGTGGTGCCCACGTACTCCACCTCGTTGTCGCTCTCGGTCTTGATGAGCGGCATTTCGGGCTTGTTTGCGCCGTTATTGGTCGGCGAGCGATGCCGACGTGGCTGCGAAATGTCCGGCATTTCGCCCGACAGCTCGAGCTTCTTCTTTATGTCATCCTTACGCAGCTGGACCTGCTCGCTGTGCAACTCGCGCATTCGCTTGTTCCAGAACTCGATCCATTCTGGCTTGAAGTCGTGCTTGCTCGGATCTTTGCCCTCGGCTTGGAGCTCCTTGTACCTGCGGTTCCAGAACTTTTTCCACTCCTCGGGATAGGCCGGGTGTTTTTCTGGATTTTTCTCGTGGAACTTGAGGAGTCGCTCCAGCGATTCCTCGGCGCGCTTCACCTGGTCCTTGTACTTTTGCCATCTGCGCTCGAGCGAACGCGATCGGGCGCGTGAACCCTTGCTGTGATTGTTGCGGTAGCGGGCGTCGGTATTTGCGTTTTTGCGATTGTTACGGTCTAAAGAGCGAGATCTCGACCGATGGGGCTCGGGACTGCTCGAGATGCTCGATAAGGAAGATAAGGATTTAAGATCGTCCAGGCCCGTTTCGTCCTTCTCTTTTTCCGACTTATCGGGCTTTCTTATGGCGTTGAGTTTTTCCTTGGTTAATATGCGTATTTTGAAGCCACTGAAACAGCAAAAAAAATATGGGTGCTCTAAGACTGTTTTTTGGGTTTCGAGTAATATTTATAGATCGTTTAAGTTTGCGGCTAAGTTAAATTTAAATTTTTTATCTATTTTCTTCTTAAGCATTGTTTGTATTGTTCTCATGAGAGTGCAATGCTTACGCTTGTGTTTCGAACATTAATTTTTTTTTAATAAATAATATCTATAAAATTCCATTTTATGCGTGCTGTGCATAAAACCAAAAATTAAGCTTCTTGTGCGTAATCGCGGTGATTACATATACTGTGAAAATAAAATATTTTTCTATTATTTTTTTGTCGTGTCTTTTTAATTTTCTAAGGCTGCAATTAAAACGTTTTTATAAATAGATGTATGATCTACTTAGCTTTTAAAATATTTCCTTGAAAGAAAGTTGCAAGAAAATTTATATTTTATAATAAATTAAACAGACTATTAAGTTCTTTACCAGATTATTTTACGATTTTTATCCTAAAGTAAATTTTAAAATAAATTATGCTTTTAATGTTTCTTTCAATCAAGTAATTGTAAGCTCAATAAAAATGTACAATTATTAATGGGCTATTATTTTATTCTATATTTATTTTAAAACATTTGAAATCTCATTAACTAAAGAAGTGATGAAAAACGTATGTTAATTAGGTTTTGTCATTTGAGTTCTTGTACCTGAAATTAAATTTCTATAACTTTAATTTGCATAATTGAAACCTCATTTTTAAACTACAGCTACCTATTTTTGACAATGTTATTTTAACCATTTGTATATATGTTATTTATATAGATGGAAAACATACTAACAACCAAAACATGGTATATGTGCTACATAGGAATTCAACAATACAAACTATAACTACAGAGTGCAAATTTCAATAAATAATGGTTCGTATGAGTTTTTTTATCTATAATAACACATTAACAACAACCTCTCAATTAAACATTTATAAAAAAACGAAGTTAATTCATCATAATCAAGATCTAATCTTTTCCAAAAATCGTATATTCAGTTTAAGAGAAAATTTTTTTTTTCCCTATGAATGTATAAAAAGTTGAGTATATCAAATTAGAATATCAAAAACTCAATTGTATCTGAATTTTCTGAGAATCAAGCTTAAACGATTTAAATTAGTTTTAAAAGATCTACATTACAATTAAGAATATTACAAAACGAATTTATTTTTTGTATTTATTAAAATAGGTTTAAAATTCAAAAATTATAATTTCATTCAAATAAAAATTTGTTTAGTAAAATTGAATGTATTATGTAATTATTAAAATATCTATATTTTCTTAATAAATTATGTAAACCATTTAAATATTTTAATAACGATATTGATTATATATTGTAAATAATTACTTTGATCCCCTGCTTAAATTGTCGCGTATTGTAATTAAAATAATAATTACTTTGGTAAGAAAGATCTAAACTTGATCTTTATAAATCTCGTCTAAAAATAATTTATTCTTTTTGATATTTGTATAAAATTTTTATAAAACTTACGATTTAGAAACATCTGATTTTCCATCGTTCTGCTTGTGTAATTCTTTTGTCTTTTCACCTTTTGTCTTTTCTTCTTCTTTTCTCAATATATCTTGTTTCTCTTCTTGTTCTTTATGCACAAAACAAATATTTAAAATATTTTAATGTGTTTAAAATTAGCATGAGTTTGAAAATATATATTATACTAACCCCTCCTTTGCATTTCCGCCGTTTTCTCTTCAAAATTTGTTACCCAACGAATATCATAAGCTTCCATGAATGTGAGTTCTTCTGTTTCCCTACATAAAAAAAAATTATATTTTTGTTAAATGAATAAAGAAAAAATGTTAGAACATAAGTTGAATGGTTGATAATTTAAAAGAAGTTGGTAGATAAAAAAATAAAAAGTTTGGAATAAAATAAAACAAAAAATAAAGTACAGGAGTCATCTCAACTTACCGAAAATGATAATCTTGATATATTCTTTTGATGATCTGCACTTTGTTCTTTTCAAATTGATTCTTATCCACCAATTGAGGCTGTAATCTTCCAAAATGTTGTTCAATTTTCTTGGCAACTAACACCGAGATTTCATTAGCTCCTCGTTTGTAATTAACAGTTCGAGGAAGGTCTGCAATCGCCCGCGATATCGTAGGAAAATGTCGATTTAAGTAAGTAATGCGATGATTGTAACTAGTGATGTGCGCCATGACTGTACGAGGATCACCGCGCTTGTCACAAAGAACGCATGTATAACTGGGTTCATGACTTTCAGGATCTACTAATTCAAGAAGATATTCCAGACCAACAAGAGGCGAGCTCCTGTGTCGGTCTAAACTCATTTGAATGGTTGTAGTTCTAGATATCTGATCTTCCATACCTGGTGGAATTGGTTCACCTGGTGCTAAACCCCCCTCCAAATTAGCTTTCTTATTTGTCTTCACAATATCAGAACGTTTGGACCACAATAATACTGGATAAGGCCATTCTTCTAATTTTATTTTGTGACGATTGCCAATATTATGGCTCATCAACTTGTGGGCTCCGAATAGTGCAATATTACAAATGTGGCACCAAATATCACCATCTGCGGTTTCTGAATAGACTGGACGTAGAGTTCCATCCTCAGCAGTGACACTGCTTCGCATTAATCTCTTTCGATCATACTCTTCCTGCAGAAAATATATATACGTACACTATATGGAAATAAATATATAGATAAATTTAAATATTATATAATAAGCTATTTGTGTGCTAAATTAAAATATATAAACACAATATGATTACTTAAGAAATCATAGTAAAGATTACAATTCATTTGATAATAAACGAATTGCATTGCATGGTAGTAAAAGAAAAAAGCTTGCGTAGAAGGATAAATGTTGTCGATAACCGTTGTAAAGCAGCCGACATTCGAACACTTCTTTACTCATATCCCACATCACAATCACTATGATTTAGATAAAAGAATATTTCACCTCACTAATTATATCATTACCTCTATTATTCACTTTGATTAAAAGAATCAAAGTAAAGATTTTTAGAGGTAAAGCTCACGCCGATTGATACAAGATTTATATATTCACAAATTCTGCCCCACACTACTAATAAAATACACATTTCTAGGAAAATTTTAAGGAAAAATAATCACTGAAAATATATTACCTTTTCTTTTGCTTCTACAGATATTGGTGGAGGGTTCCGTCCCTCTATGTCAAGGTCATCAAAATTCTGCATGGTTTGCCCTCTTTGGAATAATCACACCCAAGTTGTACTCTGAAAATATCCACAAATGTTGAAGTACTGATACAAAATAGACATCAGTATCTCTGCAATATTAATTTTCTGTAATGCGAATTTTAATTTACAGGGATTATTCATAAATAAGAATATAAAAAAAAATACTGAATATTTAATTTAAGAGAGTGTCTCAGCAGCCAAATTATAACACGGGCAAAACCTGTTGTTGCCCTGCAGGTAGAAACATCAGGGAAACTATTAGCCTTGAAAAACATTAACCTTAAAAAATTTTCCACAATTTTCCAAGCTACTTTTTTCACTTTCGCTAACGTAAGATCTATTGCCCCTGTACATTTAGTCAAAATATTGGCTAAATTTTTCGGTTGTCCCAAGCCAACAGTTACCTTCATTCTTCTTCTCCTTCTTCTTTTAGACAGACTGTGTCAGTACAGACAACGAATGCAGGCGCTTATAAAAACTTATACCCACTTTCTAAGAAAGTTTTTGGGACCAGTTCGTTAGTGAGTTATACAGTTTCTGTAAGCTGTCTCGATTGTAGCGCGCAATAACGCCGCGATCCGGAGTCGTTCGGAGTATAGTGTTGTCAAAACTATTTAGATGGCCCCTATAAGTACCTTGCATTTTGTGCTGTGAATGATAAATGACTAATTTTCAAATTTGTAATAGTTGATAGTTTATGTTTAAGCAACAAGAGGACAATGAAATAAAAAAAAGATTTTTCATATTTGATTAATCAAGTTCGCTCACACTCACAGCAAGTAGTGAACGGCATTTATGTGAACATTTTCCTGGACTTTAGCTTAGATTCGTTATATTCTATATAGGCTCTACATATATTCAAAAAAAGCTCCATAACGCCGATAAAGCCTAGTACACGTTAAACCGATAACGATATCACAGATTTATATCTCGGCTAAAATGCTCCAAAAAGTTCGGAGAGTTCGGGTGTCAAAATCCGGAAAAGTTTTTAAAAGATATTATCGAGAGCATTTCTGTTCTTTTTTTTCAGAATCTTTCTACATTTTGGCACCAGATCTTTTCGGACCTTAGGAAATTTGTAGAGAGGGGGCCCCCACTGTGAAGGGGAACGCCCTATAGTAGATCCGCTCGCCAAATAGCGATATTTCGTTATAATTTATCACATCTTTTACAGATATATACATTCTAACAGAATTGAGTTTTCAATTTAAATTATATCTCAAATCACAATTTAGTTACAAATAAATAATATCAAATGTTGTTGTTAAAATAAATAAATTGTTTCAAGTTTTATTATTTTACTCCTTATAAAAGTTGCATTTAGCAAAATTTCTTTATAATCCCCTTGGTAGAAATTTACCCATTAAAAAAGTTAGGGCTAAGAAACAGCATCGAAT
>JAPYZA010003119.1:0-15814 GCA_030522685.1 Eupelmus azureus | reverse complement strand
ACTTTTTTAAAAAAAATTATAAGTATATAAAAGTTATACTATCAAAAAGTTGCATAATCAAAATAATCATCTGTTGTAATCATATGGATGTTAAAAATTGAGAAATTAGATTGTATAACTAAAAAAAATATTAATTTCCGTAAACATTCATACGCAATAAAATATTTAAGAAACATTCGTTTATTAGATTTAGATAATATTTAAATTTTAAAAGTCAGACATCAAACGAAAGTAAAATGCAAAATAACAGAATTCACGAGAATAATAAAACCCTATTATTCTCTTAATTATCATTTCATTCAAACTTAATAAAATACCTGCTTTATAAATAATTAAAATACACCCGACGGCGCAGCTTAAATCAAGCATCGCTTAAGCCGCAATAATCGATTAATAAAATTAACGTCAAAGCCAACAAAATATTAGCCCGGCAATATACGTTATGGAATTAGCAGACTCCCCGGCTCTCGCTCTCCCAATTTTACGCAGCCAAAATGATAGCGCACGCGAAGCGCGCGTGCAAACACAAATGCGCACTGAGCGATGATAATGCTTTCAGAAAACAAAGCACTACGTCGATAGGCTGAGCAGCTATTTGGACCAGTGGCGGGCCCACGTGCTTACCGAAATGAGCTCCGGCACGTCCAAGTGTCGACCTCTCTGGGATATTCTGCGAGGCATCAAGCTGCTCTTTTGCAGTCACATACTTGGTCCTCTGGTATGTCACTTTCTTTTGGAATTTTTGAATTTTAATGCTTGTAGTGGGGTTTACTGTTGTGATTTTTGTTTGTTTATGCTTGTTATATAAAAAAATCCGGAATATACTTTTTTTAAATATTTAGTCATTATTTCAATATTTTCTATGAGAACAAATTTTGGTATCATGGAAATCAAAAGTTCACTTTGAAATTATATCTATCACTGATAAGTAGCGCAATGTGATACTGATATTAACACAAAAAAGAATCCAACTAACAAATTACTAAAAATTAAAATAAATACTTTCTTTATAAAAGCTCAATACATTTTTTCAATAATATACTCTGCATTTGATTTGGCGTGCGCCCAAGCAAGAATTTTATTTTCAAATAACAAGAATATCAACTTTGAAGTAGAAAGAATTTCGAGTATATGAATTTCTTTAAAATTGACACAATATTGCGAAGAATTGAAAATATCTTATTTTTATTTTTATATCGATCATATCTAATATTATCAAAATATTCTATTTTTAATAATTCAAAATAAATATTTTTCTTTTATTTTGGCAGAATGGATTTTGGTTTGCGTCTCTCATATGTGCCATAACGTTATTAATATGTACTCCTATGGCTCACAATCTCGCGTCTAGTTACTGGAGACAACCTTCCAGCAGAAAAGGATCAATACTTTTACCATTAAGACAGTAAGCTATTTTTATTTAAAATCAAAAAGCGTAAAATTTTTATCTTTTGTTTATGGCTGGTTGATTAAATCAAAATATTTTTAACATTTTTAGAGGAAGTCCAGACACAGTTGTTATGGAACGAGAGACGTGGCGGTCACCAGAGTAAGTCAATACCTACACTAATTCGCATATTTATAGATTACGTAAATTGAGATTGTATATTATTACTAAATTTTATTTAGTAATCTTTTCTTTTAAACTATTTAGGGTAGTTTATTAATGATTTAAATTAAGTAAAAAACAAACACATTAATAATGCAATTAATAAGAGACCCAAATTAATAGTAACGTAAAAATAAGCTTTTATTACATCATTAGATATCAATACATTAGTAATACTTTTTCTTTCAATGACGTAGCGAAATTAACAATAATGTTAGTTGCACTAAACTAAATTGATGAATGAGTGATGCTTGCTTTCAGTCCTCCACCGTCGATGGACAGTTGGTGATCTACTGCTCGTCGAAGCTTTCGTCGATCTCTCTTTGAAGCTGCCAAAATAAGAACAAAGTATACAATAGTGTTTAAGTCGTGTTTATTGTACAATGTGCACTAATTAATCAATCGTTTTTAGAAAACGATGATTTTTTCATAATTTACGATGCAAAATGTCATACGTGATAATTTCGCCACGCGTCGTATTTGCTCTGTTTTGTATTAGAAATTTGTGTCATTATGCATAATCATTAAGTTATATAAACAAGTGCAATCATTTTTGTTATTTTTAAGAATAAAAGCATATGTGTTCATTTTTAATAAAACGTCATAATTTTACGATGTACCTCGTGTTTTTTGCTTTACGGATTAACTTTTCATGACTATAAAAATTCTATTAAACAGTAATTTTAAATAATTTTATAGCTGGCACAGTCTGAATAATTAATATCGAACCAAATAATAATTTCAATGTACGTCACGATCAATTATAACGCAAATAATTAAAACTGGCAAAATTATTTCAAAATTTCAACAAAACATTTCAAAATAAACAATTCATACATTAAAAACTCTCACTCATTAATATCCACACACAAATCCAAAAAGCTTTCGCCCACACCTACACCTTCATTCCCCTAATCCTAATTTTCAAACCGAAGCAACTTAACGAAAGCAGCTTATTAAACCATCGCTCGGGCCAAGGCTGCACTGTCGTAATAAACTATAATCACTGCGGGGGACAAACGATTTTCCAATTATGTATACCTCGACGCAAGCGCTGCTGTCTCGGCCAGGCTCGTCAGCCGATCGCGACGCTCGACGAGGCGCTGGCCTCGCCGACGGAGTTGTTGGCTATGCAGTTGTAGGTGCCTACGTGGTGCTTCTCGAGCCGCGCCAGCTGCAGCCACGAAGTTCGCATGAAGCTGCCTGGGTCCTCGGTGGTGTTGACGTCGCCGTCCTCTAGCTCCTCGTCTGGAATGATGTACAGTTGGTTGGGAGGATCGGTTTTAGTGGGTATTGTTGGGAATGGTTTGAATCTGATGGTTTGAGTATATGCTTTTGATTGTGGTTCGCCTCGAGTGGAATTTATAATATGATTCGTTCTGGTGGGTTAGGAAAAGTAAATTTTTAATCCCAGCTGTTCGTAATATATTGCAAAAAACAGAACGTGTCTATAGAATGATAGTAATTAGGTGACATTAAATTTTCGGAGAAGGGTTTGGATTATTAATCGTAATTTATGATGCGAATCATCAAAGTTATAAAATGGACATTCTTTTAATTGAACAAAGCAAGATGCAGTTGAAGCTGTTCACTGCTTTCACTTTTTTGTATTCCACAAAAACTTTTAAAAATCGGATCGAAATTATAAATCTACATCGTTTAAACTCAAATTTAGAATAGGTTGCTGCCGAGATGATTCAACTCCGCAATAAATCTAAACTAGACAATCAAGTGAATATAATAAATACAAACGTACATTTCAATTATTACCGCGATACTCTGTACTTTGTAATAAATATATATTATCTATAAATTGATTTATTATTTCTTAAAGTCAATAAGATCCGAAAAAATCGATATTTAAGTTTATAAGTATTTATCTAATTAATCATATATCTTAACATACTTTTAATTGATTTAATGTACTAATCAAAATATCAGCAATTATAAAATAAATTATTTTCAGAAATTCAAAACCTAATAGTAAATTTTTTTGATAGATAAAATGTGTCATGTCACTGTTATTTATCTTTTGTAAGTTTATTGATTTTACTACAAATATTCATTCATTGTGAATTTCAGTATTATGTAATATAATTTTCATCATATTGCAAATTCATTAAAACTCATGACTTTAAATGAATTTTATCGATTGAAATTTCATTAAAATAAAATTGTCAATGTTTAGAGAAAATATAGGGAAAGAACCCACGTTCAAATTTATAATATTAGAAAATGATGATCAAACAGTGTCTATTTATTAAACATTTCAACGAAAAATATTAATTCGTTTATTTACGAGATTCAAAATTAACTTGGTATAAACTACATTTAAAATGTCTTTTTGGTTTCAACGGTTTATGAATAATTGTCTCCCAACTGCAAACATCGTTTTGATAACTTTATAGTCGCAATTCAAAATAAAATCTGCTATATAATATCTTGGAATATGTTCAACGTACTAGAGCTTAAAATTTTGGCAAATGATAAATTTAACTATTATGTATAAGCTTTTAAATTTCCGTGTCATTTAATTTTGAACTGCGAATGTTCTATGTATAATTGTTTCCAAATTTATTTGCACAATCAATTTTCATTAAAATTTGGGATTGAAATAAACGTCTTACTTGACCAGTGAAGTCGCGGTGAAGTAACTTTTATCTCAATAAATCATGTTTTAATTAGAAGATAAATTTTGTTTCTTGTTTGTTATTTAATTCCAGTTGTTATTAATTAATATACCTGCTTTTAAGTAATTAAAAATAATTTTCAAGTCCAAAAAAAATTTTTACATTAATAAGAAATAATTCTATTTAAGAAAAGTCGTACTTTATACTTTATACTTTCGCTTCTTATTAATTAAATTTTTAAGAGTTGACTTGAACTTTTCTTTGTAATTAGTTGATTAAAATTTTACTTTGAAAAAAATATTCTCTGTGCCCTGCCATCAAACCTTAATCTTATTTTATGAATACCATTCCCTTTAATTTTCTTACTCTAGAACCAGCCACATCTTCAACACCCACCTCCTACCTACTATCATATAAAAACAAAACTCAACCATCCATCCCAAACAAACATTCATCATTCACAGATACTCACTCGGTAATCTCAACACCCTGCTCCCATCTGCCGCTCTAAACTCCCAAAATATATCCGGCAAGGGAAAGCCTTTCACTTCACAATTAAGCGCGACAAGCTGACCTCTAGCTGCGATCACATTTTCAGGCTTAGAGTAGATCGTAGGCCGACTAGGGCAGGGCCCGAGGTGCAGCAGCTTGAGATCTTCGGGGCTGCCGTAGGCCTTCAGCCGCATGGCTTCCTCGTGAAGACTGCAGGGTGTGGAGTAGGTGCGGCCGTTGTTGCCGCAGGCTGGGGTCTGCTCCATGCAGACGCAGGTGGCTTCCGGTAGGTCCTGTGTTTGGAGAGTGGGGGCAGAAGAATGTTTGTTTTTTTTTAGTTAGTGAGTGGGTGTTTTGGAGGACTGGTGGAATGAACATTTAGGATTGGGAATTTTTAGAAGATAGGGAATTTGGATGAATTTATTGAGTTATACACTAAAATAATACTAGATTTGCTTTTTATTTTGAATATGTCCGACTTTTAGGTAATTATAGTTACCTTTTCTAAGCGGGATGATAAAAATTATTTTTTGTAAAACTTCTGAACAAGTCGTGAAATTTATATAAAAATTTTTCTCATATTCTCAATTTGAAAATTTTTCTGTTTCACAAGGAAAGTTTATAAAGAAAATTTTATGTAAAAAATGTCTATTGAGTCACACTTCTATATATAATAAGTATGCCTTCGTTATCTATTCTATTTTAAAAAGTTTGAGATATAATTTTCATTTGAAATAAAAAATCAAAATTAATTTCTTTTCCAGTTCCTACTTCAGCATTTATAACAGTTTCAATAGTAAAGTAATATAAAAAAGGAAACGCAAAATCTTTTTTTTTCTTTTCTGAATAGTAGGAGTTATAAGTTGGAACAGAGAAATCTACTTAATTAATTAAAAAAGTTATTTTGAATTCTCAAGCTTTTCTCTCATGATATTAAAGCGACTGAAATTATTAATGAATTATCGACGCAAAGTCGATTAATACACAACTACAATCCCTCACTAACAACCCAACACTAAACCTCAAACATCATTCCGCCAAAACCGCCCAAAACGAAAAAAAATCCTCCTTCCTTAACAACTCCCCACGCCAACCATCCACAACTCGGTCAAACCCATCAAAAAACGCCGTCCCCATCCAACCAACCCAGCTTGTAATCAGTAAACAAGCGCCCGCGCAAAAAGCCCTCTCCCTCCGACGCCTAAACACGCCGCTTTTCCGCAATCAGCCAGCCGCGAGCGCGCAATTATCGAGCTTGATTGTATGATTGCGCGCGAGGCGGCAGCGAATCGGTCAGCGACACCGCGCGCTCTCCGGGGCCTTGTAGACGTCGGAATTGCGCAATTGTTAAACGAGGGCCCTCCCCGACAGCCGCGAGGAACCGCGCTAATAGCGCCGCGAGCCAAATTCGTGTGGAGGCTAATCGTCGCGGCGATTGTTCGGCTGGAAAAGTTTTGCGGCGCTCGGGTTTTGTGAGAGCGGCTTGGGGGATTGGTGGTGAGATGAGGTTTTTTGAGGAGATGGTTTGAGGGAAGCTTTTTTTATGAGAGTTTGGAAGTTGCATTAGACAATACGTAACATTTTTATCGTGTAGTCGTATATTTTTTAAGTTTTGTTTTAGCATTTATTATGTGGAATAATCTTTTTTATAAGAACTATTTTATTTGATGCTGAGAGTGTTTTTCATCACAAAACGAGAAAACGCTCCAGTCGTCTAATGAATATTATTCTATAGTATTCAAGCTACAAAATTTGCTTTTTATTTGAGGTCATGTGGTCATAAAAATTGAAAATTCAATTTTTCCAGCATAAATGCTGCAAAACTTGTTAAAAATATTCAATAATCTTTAATTTACTACACGCAGTGACAAAAGCACGAAAAATCTATAATCTGTGAGTGACAAAAGCATAAATTATACACACAAACTCATTGTGGCGAAACCACGAATATGCCAAGTTCTATGCAGCGAATAACTAGGGATGGCTACGTTTGATAAATCGCGAATAATCGAAACTCATGAGTACAGAAACCGCGAATAACGAGGGATGACGTATTTAAAAACAAAACTAATACTTTCGATGAATAGGCACATTCATCGACCAGTAGGCATTTATAATGTACCAATAATAGGTCGCTATAAACGAAGCTTGACTAACCCAAAAGTTCGATATTAAAAAAGCAAATCAAATATCATTTAAAAATTGTTATAAATATCTTTCGCAATTTCACCACTCATTCTTTTCTTTATATCACTGCGGTAGAAAAATTATCTAGTTTTTTCGAGGCCCCGATTATTTAACATAGAAAACTAGACAGATCTAGAGAGTAACTGGATTAATTTCTATCAGAGATCATTACAAATTATAGCTAATTTATGTAGATAATTCCAGAGAACTTTTAAGTCTGTTTATTTGTATTTCGTTCAATTGATTTACCATTGCCTCCGATTTTTCGTGAGAAGCATACAAACCAGGCTACTTCAAAGTCTTTAATTTAATCTGAAAAGGGAACTTTGAAGTTGATGTATAGGTGTGCAACATAAGGCGCAACGTAATTGCAAGTTCTTAAAAAAAATGTTCATACTTTTACATATGATGCTTTATCCTATAACAACTTTAGAATTCATTTTCAACATAAAATTAATAATTATAGAAATAGTCTGCTTCATACGCTTTTTATGGTAAATCAAGAACAAGGGCAAATTAACTGAGAAAAATGTACACATAACGGCTTAAAGATTCCCAACTATCATATCATACCTTAAATGAAACGATTATTTAAACTACTACTTTAAAAAATGCTTTTTTCTCTGAAATTATAATTCAGCAATATGAACGCAGAAAATTCTGAAAATTCTCATCTTTAATCGAAACGATAACTTCTAATCTTTTATAATTATCCTCAATATTTTCAATTCGCGTTTAACTACATAAATAACAATCAATGCAAAAAACCACAAATTGCATGATGATTTTAATTACCATCTTCCAACAATCAAACATAAAAAAAAATATCAAAAGAAAAATAGTCTTACATCAGGTTCGAGATCATTGCGCAGCTGGCAGATGTAGTTCCTCGCGCAGAGTCCCTCATTGCGCCTGACGCGAGGTAGCTCGGCGAGACTCGCGTTCCAGCAGGGCTCACTATCGAGGCGCGCACAGACACCCTGACTGCAACAGCCACACGTATCCGGGACTGTACCCAGCAAACACTCGGCTGGATCCGCCAAGCACCTGGAATTTTATTGGTCGCTGAGATAGTGGGATTGTTTATACTAGGGTGGGTGTATGATTGTTTAATTATTGTATTGGGTGACTTATGACGAATTGTGGGTGTACGTTGAAAATTTTTAGTAATAAGAGAATGAGTGGACAGTGGGACTTCCCTGTGTCTGGATTGCTATTATCGATGAATTCTGATTCATGTTGAAATTCGTCATTTGAGATACAGGTTCGACAAACAACTTCTGTTTGTCAATAAATTATAACTTACTAATCAAAAAGGTTTCATTTATAAAAATATAAAATTTTACTTTAAATAAGTTTTAAAAATCTATGTATACAAAAAATGCAATAATAATAAAATTGAATAATACTATAATATTATAGGAAACGTTATTTAATCAATTAAGTTCAGATTTTTTACAGAGCTACTTTAGTTGATACTTTTTTCTGAGTATTTGATAGTAATAATAACATTTTTACTACAGAAGACAACAAATTTCTTAATCTGCTAATAGAACTTCAAACTCTCATACCACATTTTTATTCATCTTCTTATAATCATAAATATTATTTAAAAAATCACCTATTCAAAATTTAAACCTCCACCATAGACACCTTATTTTCCTTATTTACACTAATATCAACCCTTTCTCACAAACTCTTCACCCTCCAAAGACTCCCACACCATCCATCAAACCCCCATCCTCCAAACACCCCCCTCCAAAAAAAATTTCCAAACTCACCTATAATCACCACACACATAGCAGCCCTCGGCGTACAGCTGCTCGGTCGTACTAAACCCATCCTCGTCCTCCTGGCTGGCAGACCAGGGGTTCATCGGCGTGCCCATGCCGGAAGCAACACCGGCTACGAGGAGGGCAGCTAGAAGCATCGACTGTGGCGTCATTTCGCAGACTGGTGGGCTCATGACCGGCCTGGCTCTCTGCTGACAAGACGCCCATCGGCACAGTGCATATACAGTGGAAAAGAGGAAGGAGAGAGACGGAGAGAGGAGAGATAAGAACAGTGGGTGCACTTGGCGATGCGTTGGCTCTGTGCATTGTTTTGATTGGGGCCTTGATTTTTTGGAAGGCGTAGGGGATATGTCGATAGTGTCAGAGTGTAGTGCGATTGAGTTTGATTTTGTATTGATTTACATGAAAATATTTGTTTTTTGTATTAAAGTTTCTTGCGTGATCGTGTTTGTTGAGATTCAAGCAAATTGCATTCAAGCTGGAATTAGTGTTATATTCGCATTATGATTCTTGACTCTAAATTCTTGGATAATCTTGTTCCGTTAAGACATTTTGGAGAAAATTTAATTATTCGACAGTATGCATCTTTATCTTATATAATCTAGTATTATCAAAATAAATAATAAATAGATAATTTCAATAAAACAAATAGAAAACAAGCAATAAGTTTAAAAATTAACTTTTTCTACTAAGTTTCTTACTATATTCTAAAACAATAAGAATCTCATAAAAGCAAAACGTTGACCTTAACATCACAAAAATCCAGCAGCAAAACCAAATCTATTTTCAATCACCACAACCTATCAACAAACGCAACTTTATAAATAAACTCGCCTACCACAATAACCCTATATATCAACTCTCGAGCAAACATTAATTCTCTCTCCCGATGCGCAAACAATCCCGCATAAACAAAAAATTCATCTCAATGTTAATTAATCCGTCTCGCGCTCTGTTTATTCAATCAGAACGCCCGAGAGCTATAGATGCAGCGATAAAGCCAGATAAGCCGGCGGAAGACGGACGGATAAAAAGAGAGGAAAGCGAGGCTAGTGACGTATCGCCGACTCTATATATACATGTATCAGCGAGGAGAGCGAGGAATTTCGTAATCCCAGAGCGACGGATGATAAGACGATGTATCACAGCGTCGTCGCCGGCGTCGATCCCAATGACATAAGAGCACTTCGGACTCGCGACGTGGATGTTTCCATAATAACGATTTTTTTTTCTTCTTTTTTCGTCGTGTGCTTTCGGAGTGGTGAGCTCTGGTGCAGGTAGAGGGGAGATACCACGTGCTCTATGAAATGCGATCTGCTTGGTTTGAGGCTCTTTAAAGATTAGGCGAAAGGCGGGTGTATGAAATGGAGATTAGTGTTGTGACGCGGGTGTAATGAGAGATTTTAGTTTTGTTTCGGGCTTTGATATGTGTAGGTAAGAGAAGAGTTCAGTTATTATCGATGGATTTATTCTTGTTTGAATGACTTTTGTTAAATACTAGCATCACTTTTTTGAAAGACGACTTTCCATGAATTTTTATATCGGCACTAAAATTTTACTGAATATACTGCAGTAGCAACTTTAATGATCTCAAACTCCTTTTTTATTCTTCCAGCGTTCCGACAATACTCGCTGATGATCGTCTGAAATGATTTTCTGTGGCGCTCTCTTAGTACTTTCAAGTTAGACGACATTTACCTGCTTTTCTGCTTTTCTTTATGTCGGCGCATTCAGCGAAATATTGAGAACACTGAAAAGAATATTTAACGTAGTATGTAAAACAGTAAATTATAAATATGTAAAACTTATTCAATGTCATGTAGAAGTATAAAACTATGTATTAAGAATTCATTCTTTTTAGAATTTTTTTTCCAAATACTTATAATAGAGTTTTTAATTATTGAAAATCCATACCGAAAAAGTAATTTAAAAAAATACAATTATTACTTACTGGCAAATCAGTCGTAATTATCGGATCCAGATAATCAATACTTAATTTTTCTCTTTTCTTAGACTTTTTAAATTTTCCACGAGAGCATTGGGTGCATGCATCATTGAATCTTTTTGAAATATTTTTCAGACTTTCGCGTCTATTAACGGAAACGATGTCAGTATTGGTGCATTCATTTTTCATTCGAGTCTGCGAGCACAAGCATCTTAAACCTAAAAAGATTTATAATATTATTTTAAATTAGACAGAGTTTTAATGATATATGTGATGTTTTTAATATGATTTTCTTTTGATGCTTTTGTTTAAAACTAATGTTTTTACTTTATTAATAATCATACAAAATACAAATTAAAATAGAACTGATCCTTATTTTAAATTTCAAATATATTTCAATTCCTGAATAGACTAAAATAGAATCCTGTACATTTTCTCATCACCATCAAAATTTCAAATCCTCAAATTGCGTAAAAACAGTCGATATTTAAAAAATTCCCGTAAAAACAGAGATCCACCATCCAAAACTCATATCGCTACGAAACGTCATTAACAAAAACACCCTCTATTTTTCCTCCTCACCTCCGAACAACCGACTGCGTCCCCGGTCTTCACCAACCCTCTCCTCCCTCCTCTCGCAATTGCATCTCGGCTGCTCATTACAAAGGCCAATTTTTTCCGTCTCATCCGTCCGCTGCTTCTGCCATCTCCTCCTCTCGGGTAGCAGAAGATAGGCCGGCCGCGACGAGGCCCCGTCGTCGCAATAAACCGCCTCGTCGCTGCGCTTACGCGACGCGCGATTTAACCTGCGGGCAGCTTGCGAATGGAGCTTCTCGAGCGACTTCATGGTGAGATAGGGATACGGGATGCTGGGTAAGCTGGATTTCGGCTGCGGGGATGCTTGGCTGGGTGCAAGGAATAGGTCGATTTTCGAAATTTGTTGGATTGTGGGGGGAGGAAGGGGGAGAGGGGAGGGGTTTGTGCGTGTGGCTGTTTGGTGAGTGCTTACAATTTGTATTGTGGTTTTGGTTTGTTGGATTGAGAATAAGGTTTCTGTATGTGCGGGTTCGAGTTTGAAGAGGTGTATCCATTTTTATCTACCAGGCCGTTTTTGAATAGTTCTGTTTTATAATAAGGGAGAGTTGAGCGTATATGGATCGCTTCCCAGTATGTTTTATACTATGGGTGTCTATGAATTTTCGAGCTATTGAAAGGGAAATCGCTGGAAAATTTTTTCCGATTAAAAAGTTGTTTTCGACGTGCCATAACTAGTTTTGCAGTTTGGATTCCAAAATCTCATTTAAAATTTTGAAAATTTATTGTAAAAAGTTTTACAAAGGTTTTCAAATAGATAAAAAAAATCGTGATTTTTATTTCAATAAAATAATTATTTTTTCAACTAAATTTGAAAAAAATATTTGGTTTCAATAAAAAGCTAGTCAATAAATAAAAGCAATTTAAAATTTTGAATTTTGAGCAAAATAATTAAAAATTATAATCAAAAATAACTATCTATAGTCGCACAGACAACTCTCCCTTGCAGCAACAGATATTTTTTTCGGCCTATAATACCAACTTATTGAAAATTTTACATACATGATGAAAAATATTTAAACAGATTTAATAACCTATTAAATTTTTAGTAAAAACTTTTTATTAGAATACATTTTACATTAATTTACAAAACAAACGATAACAAATGGTATTAAAGTAAATAGTGAATGCGGGCCACTTTACTTCAGTGCGCGCTTGTTTACTGTGTATACATATTACCGTTGAAGTAATTGTTTTCACGCCTACACTGATGCATTCATACAGGCGCTACCATACACAAACTTGAATCTTACACCTTATAACATAACGTTCAATTTCTCAAATCCAAAAACCAGACACAATTACGTTCTCCCTTTTTATCAAAATCAAAAAAATACTATCAAAAATATATCATTCACACAAACCAACGTTAATAATCAACAGGTACATACAATCTACAACAAAACATTACAATCCATCCCTTACACCGAAAAAGAAAAAGCATATCCCACATACATCCTACAAGCCACACGCACCAGCTGCACCGTCGCGCAACCACAAATTCGAATACAAACGCAGAGCGAGAGAGAGAAAGCGCCATCCTATACCCACCAATCTCCGGCCCGCTGGCGCAGCTCGCCGCCGTCGGCGCAGCAGGCTACTTGGCACGAGTCCGCCTCCGAGCTGCAATCCGCGATCTGGCTTGGCAGCCGCTCGGGCTGGCCGGCGTCCTCGATGATGAGCAGCTCGCCGCGCTCGTAGACGATCGGCCGGACGCTCGCCGAGCTGACGCGCTCCGCGTCGTCCTCCATGGCTATCGGGTCTGGGTTAAGCTGCTTTTGATGGGTTGGTTTGTTAGCTGGTGGAAGTAGAGGTGGGCAGTGTTTTGGGGGTTTTGTTTTGAGATAAGGAGCTTGGTGAGGGAAAGGTTGGATTTTTTGGAGAAGTGTGGACGATGTTATTTAGAGTTGTGGTTTATTATGTTTAGTAATAGGTTTGCTTAGAGTGAAGTTGTCACGAAGAAATTGAGCTGCTTTGTTGAGTATCTGTGAGTTAATGACACTTTGAGTCATCGATTCAACTCATTTTTATAGGTGCTATTTATCTACAAAAAATGAGTTTTTTTAAAGCGATTTTCAAAAATTAGATACTTCGTAAAATTGATTGAAAACTTTTGTACGTATATATACGAGCATGTCTTTATATAAAAATTGAATATTCGTTTTCACACAGCTTTAGGATATTGAAAGTCGATATATGAGATTAGAATTCCATCTGAACTAAGTTTGAGTCTATAACAATATTTCTTTTAAACAGTAATAAATAAGCATTTTAAAAAATCTTTAAACAAAAGGCATTAAAATAATATTTGAAAAAAGTAAGGGAATATTTCGAGCTCATAAATATTATTGCTTACCGAAATACCTGATTTTCTTTACATCAGATACAATTCTTGTTGAAACTATTATATCATTTATAATAAACCCACTTTATATATCCTGTTTTTATCCTATAATAATTAAAACTCAAATAGAAATATTTCAATTCAATACTGAAAGATACCGCTAAAATTTAAAATATCCCACGATCTCATCCAACAGCGCGTCAAATAAATAGAACTGAAAAGTTGGCGCAGTGCCCGCAAATTGATTAATCTAATATTTCATCGAATTATCTCTTAATTATCTCAGACCAAAACAAGCCTCACCTGTCAGCCTATAATTCGCAAACTTGCAACTCTCCTAAACCAAACAAAAACCAACTCCCGATCGACAAATCCGAGCTCCAAATCTACATAAACAACCCATCCACGATTCTCCAAAAAAAATCTCAAAACCGCGCCAAAAACACTCGCATCATCGATCGAAAATATCAGTGACTCCTGGGCCTTACGTTACAGCTCCTCCGGCTGATCTGCTGGCAGCATCCCTGGCCAGGTGATGACGAGGCTGCGTCGCGATCGCCAGCCTCGACGTTTTGACAGCAACGGCAGCAGCGGCGACGGCATTCGGATCCGGCGGTCGCGATGTTTCTGCGTCAGAGATAAGCGAGTCGTTGATAAAAGTTGGACGAGCGACACGAGAATGCCGTTTATTTTTGGGCCGAGAAAGTAAGCGATTCGCAGCGCGATTGAGATTTGCGAGGAGAAGTCAGGGACGGGTATTTTGTTTGATGAGTTTGAGACTGATGGTTTTTTTTATTATGGTTTTTGTAGCGTATGCTCTTTTACGAATTTATGCGAGAAAATATGTTTTAGTTGAATTTATTACTTCGTTAAATAATTAAAGAAATAACAATTGATTAATTGTTTCTTAGTAGATTTTATCGAAAAAGATTTTTATCAATAATGCGGTTGTTTTTTGTTTTATCTTAGAGATTGGTCTGCAAATATGGCATTGTTTGAATATTTGCCTTATGACGTATAAAATAATCAAGACGTATTTTTTTGTAACCGTAATAAACTTAGTAATAATAAAAGCTAAATAATTTCGTTGGTACCTTGACCTTCTGTAATGATATGGCGCACGATCACAGCTACATTGCTGGCAATCTGTTGAGATAATTTGATTTGTGAATGAAATAGTTGTGGAATTTTATTTATAAATTATACTTGAAATAAAAAATTTATTATACTCAGTAATGTGGTTTATTTATTGATTTTAGATTCCCTTATTTAAGTATTGAAAAAGTTTTGTTTAAATTATATTTTTTTTTACAAATTATTGTACTGCTGGTGTTAATAATAAAAAATAATTTGACAATAATGCCCTTAGCTAGATGCAAGAAAAAGATATTTTATTAAAATTTCCTGAATAAAATAGTAAATTTGAGATTTTCCAAAAATTTATTTCATTGTTTTGTAATAGTTTGTAAGACCGCGATTATTAGAAATTGAAAAACATTAATAAAAAATTTTATTAAGCTATGTATTAGTGAAATAATCTTTAAAAGTACTGAGTTAAGCATTACTGGTTATCTTTAAGTATGAATTGAAATGTAAGGAAATATTTAAACATCAATAAAATTCGAGTAATAAAGATGTACGTAAACGATTGTAAGCGGTATTATCATTTACGCAGTGTTTGTTTTCCATTTTATTACTTTCTGTTATGACGTATTAGTCTGTATGCTATGAATGCCAAATGTTAAATATAGCATTGTAAATCAAACATTGATGAAAAATTAAAGGAAATCATAGTACTAAAAATAGATTTATTTTAGTATAGTTATAACTGAACGAACTAAAACAACCTTTTTTCGTTATTGAATAAAAGCTTTAAGTTAAACAATAAAAAATTCGAAATGAATGTATACTCTCCGGAAATACAAATTATTTGCTAAAATACATCCGTAATCACTTAACCCAGACCTTCTAAAAAAAATTATTAAAAATTCATACATTTCCAATCCACCTACTCTATAAATTATCCGCAAAAATTTCGCTTCAACCAATACGTGCGTATTTTGGCAATCGCTTTATGTAAGCGCTTTAGTGCACGCTTCGAACCCCAGTGGTAACGTGCACTCATGACAGCCCTGAAGATGGGGCCCAGAGACCAGGCGACGGCGACGAGGATCAGTAGGGCGAAAGATGCAAATCTGACCCGGAATGATCGCGCGTTCA
>JAPYZA010003118.1:0-15817 GCA_030522685.1 Eupelmus azureus | reverse complement strand
CGATTGTTATTAAAGATTTTGTAAACGTAGAGGGTGGTCCTGCTAACGAAAATCGGCCGTTTCGACCCCTTTGCACGGTTTCCGAGCAATCATTTTTTTCTAGAAACTTGTATTTTTTCACACCTAATCGAATTAGATTGATTAGATTGAGGAGCCTTGTTGTTAAGTATATTTTCATCGTTAATTGCAGACTTTGAAAAATCAAAGGCCTATTTCAGTACCTTCCCACCACTTATGGGGGTCAAATTTTTTTTTTTAATTCATGGCTTTTTATAATCTAAACAACTGTACCTATAGGTTTCAGAGGTTGCACTTCCAAGGATTTTTTCCATTGGTCGTGGGCATTGTTCTTTTATCATTTTAGCTGTAATTGTTACGACATTTGTACGCGCATAATGCATTTGCGGAACGGTTACGCGCTTTAAGTCTATATAAGAACAAACATTTTAAACTAAGTTTTGTGCTCCTAGAACTCAATTCATTGCAGTTAATTATTATAATAATAATTAAATAAAAAAAAAAAAAATAAAAAATAAAGTCACCTCAGGAAGGGTTATTCGGTGATAAAAAAGTTATAAATCCGTTGTATGTCATAATTTCTTATGGTGATAAACTTAATTTATCATTTTAGAACAAGGGCTCTTATCAGAAAGTAGATAACAAAATTATAAAGCAAAGCTAAGCCAAACATTAGACTGTTAAAATTACTTCTACAATTAATTATAAATTATTATTATTTCTGAAAACATATAACCATACATTTTTGTTTTAGATAAGATATATCTCTAATTATTCTGTATTTTAAAACGCTATATTAAATTAAAATAAAATCAAGTAGTGAATAATATAGTGTTTATAACTATATATATACAATAGAAAAAATTATTTACTTAATTCCTATTAATATTTAAGCTTAATATTTAAGGAAGAAAAAAGTTGAAAGTATCCGCGTTCTTTCTTATAAAATATAGTTTATAAAATAATGCATACAATAATGCGTCTGAATCAGTTTACACAAGTGTGTAAATGTTACACATATGTATCGGTAAAAAAACTTTTCTTATCGCGTTGCATATTTTTAATCATCTTTCCTCTAGCAAATTGTAAGAATTAATTCAATTTACGATGAAACAGTAATAAGTTAATTTTCAACTGTTAATCGGTCAGTTAATAATTTTCTGAAGCCTTTTAAATTCTGAAATCCGAACTTTCGATCTCTATAATATCTTTTCGCAAAGAAATACTCATTAAAACCGTCTCAACAAAAAACCTTACTCAAATCTGGCCGCGCTTGCGCTCGCCGGCCTCGGTAACGGCCACAAACGTCGTTCACCCTGAAAGAAGTAAAAGTTCTCTTTCAAATCCCACACCTCACTTTCACTCCACATCCTCAGCCTCACCTCATATCCATATACCACCCAACCGCTCTTACCTCCAAAACATCATCCACATCCTCAAACAAAGAGGAAAAAGAACTAAAAAATCAAAAATAAAACAACAAGGAAAACGTCTCTCCTATGAACGTGGCCTAAACTTCCCATCCACGTGCCCCCTCCGGCGCAGCTGAGCCCGACTATCTAGCCACTGACGCGGTCTCCGTTGATTCGGAGCGCTCCGGCGCGCGCACGTCGCTTTTTCAAGCATAACACGTTTGCAGAGGGCCCGCGCCGCGCCGCAGCCGACACATATACACACTGCGTACCGAGTCAGTCTCGCGCTTGCTTGCCAAGATGGCAGACACGGTGAACGAGATCGTCGCCCAGGCAAGCGAGAACCTCACCGATAATGCCGCGAACGCGACGGGCAAGGTGCCCTCGACGCCCGAGGGTATGGCCATCGCCTACGGCAGCCTGGTTATCATGGCCACGCTGCCGATTTTCTTCGGCAGCTACCGCTCCGTCAGGCACCATAAGGAGCAGCAGGTTAGTCTGGCTACCCGACAGAGCCGCTACAGTAACATCTGCTTCAAAACATGCGGGGTGCGGAGGTGGTTTGGAGGGTTGTTTGGGGTGCTGGCTGAGAGGGGGTGGGGTTGGGTTCGGTGGGATGATGGTTTGGTGGGCTGGAGTTGGCGAGGGGGTTCACGGGTGGCTTATCAGCTGCAAGCAGATGTTGCAATGAGCTCTGTCGGAGAGAGTTGTTTTTTTGGGGTGACTGAGAGTGACGGTTGTTTTTTGATGGTTTAGAAACACTTCGAGACCAGCGGGGAGAAGCCTGAGACTATGAGCCGCAAGGATGCTGCAATGTTCCCCTTTATATCCAGCGTGGCGCTATTTGGGCTCTACGTGTTTTTCCAGGTAAGATTTGATATTTGAGCTGGTTTTTTTTTAAACGATGAGTTTAACTAAATTGGAATTGTTTCTTTCAGATATTTTCTAAGGACTACATCAATCTTCTTCTCACTGGATACTTCTTTTTCCTTGGTATCTTGGCCCTCTGCCATCTTTCAAGGTAAGAAAATGCAGGAAGAGAAAAGCAGGTCATCCATCTTTTAGTAGAAGAGTTAATAGTTTTTGTTTCTTTTAACAGTCCACTCATCACCTCTTTGGTACCTGCTGCCATTCCCAAAACCCAGTACCATTTGCACCTGACTGAGAACAATGACGATCTTATAAACTACAAGTTCAACCTGCATGATTTAGTGTGCTTAGCTATTTGCTCCATGGTTGGAGCTTGGTATTTATTGAAAAAGGTAAAATTGAAATTATTTTAGATATTTAAATGAGTTAATCTAAATTTTCATAAATATTAAAAATACTTAATTTTTGTAGCACTGGATTGCGAATAATCTTTTTGGAATTGCATTTGCGATCAATGGAGTCGAACTTTTACATTTAAATAATGTAGTAACAGGATGTATTTTGTTGTGTGGACTTTTTGTTTATGATATCTTCTGGGTGTTTGGAACAAATGTCATGGTCACAGTGGCCAGATCTTTTGAAGCACCCATTAAATTAGTATTTCCTCAAGATTTGTTGGAAAGGGGACTTCAAGGCACTAATTTTGCCATGTTAGGTTTAGGTGACATTGTTGTACCTGGAATTTTTATTGCATTGCTACTTAGGTTTGATTACAGTTTAAATAGGAAATCAAATACCTATTTCTATGCAACGTTCTTTGCCTATTTTATGGGCTTACTTGTAACATTATTGTTTATGCAACTGTTCAATCATGCTCAACCTGCTCTGTTGTACTTGGTTCCTGCCTGTCTGGGGACCCCACTCTTGGTCGCGCTTGTAAAAGGCGACTTAAAGGCTTTATTCTCGTAAGTTTTTTTGAAAAAATTTATACTTAAATTTAGATAAAAAAATATATCTTCCTTATTCTTTGCTATAAATATGTATTTTCATTGCAGTTATGAAGATCATCCATCAGATACTCCTGAAGAAAAGGAAACACAGAAAGCTACACAAACAGATAACAAAAAAGAAAAATAAAACAATTTGTAATTTGTATTCATGATATTCGTGATAATGCATGGAACATCGACATGTTAAAACAAACAAGTCTATGTTTCATGTTAAGAATGACAGTTGATTCTCAATGAGAGTGGAATGATCAACTTGTGAGTGTGTATGTATATTAGTTACAGTCTCTGTCACAGCTACAGTGACTATGAAGTACTGATGTTACCTCCCATTAACTGTGTATAATTTTGATCATTATTTTTTTCTTCTAGTTTTGTTAGTATTTCAAATATTATTTTGTTTCTTATACACAATTGAATATAAGAGTTTTAAATTTTAGTTTTTAATATTTAAATTTGAATTAATTTGGCTTCTGTTTAATAACATTCATTTAAAGATTAGATTTAAAACTTTCTTACAAATTAGGCAGCCTTTCAATATATTAAAACCATTCCAGTTCTATTGAAAAAAATTTAATAGAAAATATTAGCCTAATTTTGACAAAAATATTTTTTGCAAATTATTCTTTATTGGAATATGCAAAAGAAATATTTTCGTCAAATTTTTAATAGTTGAATGTGGAAATCAAACTTAAATATTGTTGCAGATTATTTTTAATTAAACTATTTGAAAAAAGTATAAAGTTTTATATAAAAATGAATCTCTATTTTAATGAGATGGTCCTAAGAAATGTATTTGTCAATCTTTGAAAGACAATTTTTCATTAAGACATTCAACTAAACCAATAGATAGTTTCTTTAAATATATAAATTTTCATCACCTTCATACATAAAATTCACAATTATGACCAAAAAAATGCATAGAAAAGAGAAATTTTGTATTAGATCATTAGTGCAATACAGAGCTTGTGAAGAATTCTTAAATATTTAAAGCTATGAATAATTGCGATTTTGATGCATCTTTTATGAGTTATTGTTTTTATTCTAATTTTAATTTGGATTGATTAATTAAGTGACATGATAATTATTATTGTAAAATAAAAACTAATTTTTTCATCATTACTCATTACTAAGCAGGTATTGCGCACAAAATTTACAAATTAATCTTCCACGAAATTATAAAGACTTTGTGGAGTTCAAAGTATCGCAAAATGCCAATTATCAAGAGAATAAAAGTAAAAATAAATTGAAAAGGTTTTTTTAACGTCTTCTAATTTTTGTATCATTATAGAGACTGACAAAAGTTACAATTTATTGATTCCTGTAATTTAGTTAATTTGTTGCAAGCAAATGGTTTACAAAGCATTAAATGAAGAAAAAAGGTTAATTATTTGTATACAATAAATTTATGTTGTGAAATTGAGGCTGGACTATCAGTGTGTCAAACACTGATTATGAATTAAGAGAAAGTATGAAACTTTTTTACACGCGAAGACTAATTATTTGTAGCCTGCCATCATTGTCACACAAATGTACGAGACTCAATAAATGAACTTGTCGAAATAATTTTAAAACACAGTGTTTCTGTTTCTTATCTTTAATTCCATAAAAAATCTATGTATTTATAACCAAACTTGCTTTAAGCAAAAAAAATCTGAGATGATTCATTCAAATTATTTTTTTAATGTAAGATTTTATATAAAATAAGTAACTTTTTATACATTTATGTTCTAGTTGCATCTTCATAAGCCAAATCTTGAGCTGTTATAGGTGCTAATTCTGTAATTCCATCCTTTGATACCTTTTGAACTTTGAAGTTGGGCAAGTTAACAATTAATCTTTTGTGGATTTCGCGTACACATTTTTTCAATAAATCATACCCTTCAGCTTCTGTTAAATCTGGAAAATATTTTAATTTTTTTATTTTTAAATAATATAGAAAATTAATAATTAATTTTATTTTAGGCAATCAATCAAATAGATAGATATTTTAAAATTACTTAATTATTACCAGAACAATTTAAGAATAATTTTTGAATACTTTGGTTTATTTTAAAAATATTAGTGTCAAATATTAACATGAAAAATAGAGTTTATAATAATGGAAGTGTTGGAAAAATTCAAAATCATACAATGTATACAATATTCCTGAAAATAAGTAATTTAACAAAAATTTTCTAGAAAGTCATTCAATGTTTTTCCTTATATTGAATTATTTATTTAAATTATCTTTTTAATTTATAATTTATCTAAAATAAAGAAAAATGGAACTTACTTGGTTTGTGATATCTGTCTAAAATAGTAAGCGAAAAGAAACCACCATAGCCATGAGAAGCATAGGGTACTCTGACACATGATGCCAAATAATCAATGAAATACAGTTCTGGGCCAGTTTGTTCATCATAACCAGCCATCAGCATGTTAACAAAGTACGGTGTTCTGGATCTCAAGTAATCAGCCAGGTTTCTCCTGGTGAAATTCGCAGCTGCTTTAGGGGACAATTCGTAGCCGTTCCTCATTTTGTACAGTTGCAAGTTTTTGCTGATGTACTCTGAAAATTGAGTAGCATCTCCACTCTCACCGGAAACAGCCATGACCAGCTTATTCGATACCTTGTGAATCTTGTGCTCGTCTAAAAGGGCAAAAGTAAAAATTACATTTACGGTAAATCATTTTATGGAAATTATGGTAACACAATTTTTTTCGTACAGCGCAGTAAGCACTATAACAAAACATTTCGCAACGCGCGCATTCTCAAAACGTTAAAAACTAAATAAAAAACGTTCAAAACAACGTAAATACATTGATTATCACAAATATTGTCTGCAAAACAAATAAGTCATTGTAGGTTAGCTTTCGCCAAATTCGAATATCATCCTACCGCTTTTCATAACCATGATCGATGTGGCGTTTGTCATGTCGGCGGCAACGAGTACGAAGTCCTCGAACTGTATTCCTATCAGACACTCCATTTTTCGTTGATTGATCCTCTCAGCACGGTTTGAAAATTAAAAGCCTGGCTCGCAGCTCTCGCAGTCTCCGGCCACTATCGAAAACCGTGTGTCATTCTAGGTGGAAGCCATGTTTGAAATGGCAGGTTTACCGGCTTGCTCCGAATTCTGGAATTTGAAATTATGAGAGGGTAAGTGAATTTTTGCGGAGTTGGGATTGATGGGGTTTTTTTTGGGGAAGCCGGGGTTGTGAAGGGTTGGAAGTGGTTTGTTGTTAGGGTTGATTGGATTTTTGAGGATTTTGTAGTGTTTAAAAGAATGTTGAATTTTTTTTTATAATTAAGTTATTTATAATAGATGTGATCGTTTTAAGAAATTAAAAATTGTAAAATATTTAGTAAATTAAATATTTTATTTGTAATAAAGTACAGACAGTTTTTCCTATATTTATGCGTTCGAACAATTGAAGTATTTTATTAAGTACCTATGTCTTACCACATTCGCCCTGCATCTACTTCGACATATTTGTTACATATATGATTTTAATACACATACTATAGTTAAATTAAATTACATTAAGTAATTATATGTTACACTATATATTTCTGAATTATATGTTTGTTGAGAAAGGTAAATTTATATTTAAATAATTTCTGCGAAATCCTCTAATCCATAATTTTTAAAATATATTTTCATCGTCTAATTAAATAAAATTTTAAAATAAAAACTATTCCAGAGCTTCCATAAATTAGCGCTTGAAAAGGTCGGTAAGAAGATCGGCGAAGCGATACAGAACACTGCACGGATGCTCTGAATTGATCCTAATTAGCTCATTACTTGCGTCACGTTTAAAATACGTTGAAAGTGAATTTTTTAAATTTCATTTGAATATAAATTCTTAGAAGCATCAAAGTAATAAAACATAAGTAAATTATCAAACATTATCATAACAAATAATATATTAAATCTGATATCATTTGCCATGTATATATTATTCGAGCATTTTAGTAGATTATATCTCAACCTACATCAATAAAAACCTTCATTCGCGAAAATCTCCGTGTCTCTGTGCAATAAAACATAAACACCTTTCGCGTGACACTAAAACTCAAGCCACGCAGTCAAACCTAACAGCCGGAGAAAGACCAAGCAACGAATCCCATTTAACAATAACAAACCGAAACTTTGTAACGCATCGACCGGCAAATTTAAATATTCACTAACCAAGATAAAAAAAACCTTCCACATAAATGACAATCGATAAACCAAACGCGCGTCCCCACTAAAAATATACCCACCTCATAAACCAACCACCACTTAAAAGCCCCTATTCCAGCCTTTAAATCCTCACGCCTCACCTCCCCCCGCCCATAAATAATTAACCAACAAAAAAAAACCACCCTCGATAAATAATCAACGCCTCGAAAAAAACAATAACGGCCCCGATCGGCGCCGCGCATCCTCATAAAACATTCACAATTATTATTCCAGAACTTTGCTAAATCCTGCTCTCTCTCTCTCTCCCCCCGGGGGCGCACCTGCAGAGGCCGCGCGAATCGACCTATCGAACATCTATCTCTCAGTGTGCTGCTCGACTCCTACAGCGTGTGCACGTATACTCAGCCTCGCGCGCCGCCTGATACATACGTATATATATTCAAGGGCCCTCCTCGTCGCCGCGCTCACGCACACACATACGAAAAATTCTCAGCTCTCTCTCTTCCTGCTGCGCCGCTGCTGAGCCAGTGCTCTCTGATCAGGCGCGTCTGCCCAGGGGAAAGCGAGACGCAGCTCGGCGACTATAGTCAAGAGAACATCGACATACCCCGGTAAGTCGGTTTGGATAGTCGTGTACGCGCAGCCTGTGCGTTTTTGCATGTGTGTACGCGTATATATCCTGGGTTTATCGTTGGGAGCAGCGAAACCGTTAGGCTTGTGAGTATACGTATAGGACATTAAACGTCCAGGCGTTTCCGTTGGGCCGCTCTGGCTTTGAATTGTATACGTGCGTTTTCACGTTCGACGCGCTGAGAGTCCGGGTGTCTCGTTGGCTGGCATATATCCGGTGCGGCTTCGAGGAACGGTGAAATTCCTCGCTCTATTTTCTCGCACGTCTGGCTCTTTCGCACGCGGCCGCGCGCACTTTTCTCTCTCTCTCTCTTTCTTCTTTCTCTCGTCGACGCGCTCGAGTGGCCTGTATATATAGCGGCCGTCTCGCTCCTTAGCGCGCTGGCATATATACGTCGCGCGAGCAACGATCGACCTTTTCCGAGGATATACATACGCGCACGTCCACGACGGACGAGGTAAATAACAATAACCCCGTTAAGCCGCGGATCTTGACGTTTCGGAGCTGGCTCCTGCATACTAAGCGCGGACGAGATTCTCTTTTTTTTTCCCCCCTCGTCGGAAGGATCCTTCCTTTTACGGGCCGGGAAGTGCGCTCCGTGGGCGGGTTGAGAGCGTATTTTTGGTGGGGTGACTGTCTTTGGATGTGATAAGGGATATCGGAGACTTTGGCCTTTGAGAGAGAGAGAGAGAACTGATTACTCGGAGGGGGAGGACTGGCCACTGGGAGCGGTGGTAATGATGATAACTTTGAGGTCAGCGATGCGTGGATTATACTTTCAAAATTGCTCTTGCAATGCATTAGTCGAGCGACTGCTGTGCTGATATTTATGCTGATGAGAGTTTGGGACTGGTAGCTTGAAAGGCTTTCGCGTGGCGGGCTGCATTGGCTTATTTTATTTCAATATACTTTTGTTTAGGAGGTCGGTGATAAGTAGAGTTCTCTTTGTTGCTGGAATATTTGAAGAAAATTTTCTGTAAAAAAGCTTGATTATATAAATGTTTATGAGTCATACATGAGTTTAGCTTAGTTACTATGTATCTATTTATTTTTATTATACAGATGTCATTGTAGGGTCAATATTTTGCAATTGAATATCTCATCAGAATCACAAGAGTTAAATATAACATGATAACAGTTAATTTTGAAGTAGAACGTTGATTAATACCTAATAAATTGTGAATTTAGAGAAAACGTTTTGAATAAACTGTAAAACTTTATCTCTAAATATTATTTTTATATATTATAATTTATTAATATTTTTATACTCTATGTATTAATAATAATCTCATATTGTTTGATTCACATAGCAACTATGGCTGTTAATGTTTATGCTACAAACGTGACGACTGAGAACCTTAGTCGTCATGACATGCTGGCTTGGGTCAACGATTGCCTACAATCGACATTTGGTAAAATTGAAGAGCTTTGTACTGGGGCAGCATACTGTCAATTCATGGACATGTTATTTCCTGGCTCTGTGCCCTTGAAAAGGGTTAAATTCAAGACAAACCTTGAACACGAGTATATACAGAATTTTAAATTGCTCCAGGGTGGATTCAAGAAAATGAATGTAGATAAGGTATAGTTTTATTAATCATTAATTTTTTTATTTTATGAAATCAAAATATTTTAAATTAATTGCAATCATAAAAGTGCTACTTGTGTTATGCATTATGATAATGAATGCACTGCAAAATGGTTCAGGTAATACCAGTGGACAAACTTATAAAAGGCCGTTTCCAAGACAACTTTGAATTTCTTCAATGGTTTAAGAAGTTTTTTGACGCTAATTACGATGGCCGCGAGTATGAAGCATTTGAGGCACGCGGTTGTATCCCTCTAGGTTCTGGAGTAGATGGCTCTCATAACATTTCAAATTCACATTTAGTACAGCTTCCACAGAAGCCACAGTATCAACAGAAGCAAATTCAACAGCGAAATCCCATACCGCGTCAGCAAATGAGTACATCTACATCTAATTAAAATATCTTGTTGTATTCTCATGCACTGTCTGTCGCATGTTAGCTTCTAGGGTCTGCAAAGAAAGCAACTTTAGAAAGCTATATGTATTATTCACATAATTTCGTTTCGTTTGCTTAAGTTTAAGCATTTTCTTTCAAATTTTCAAATTTAATGTAGAGTAAGATATCCCAATCTTCTACAATAATTTTCATTTCTTAAATTGTAAATACACTTTGTACATATTTTATAGGAACATCCACCAGTTGTTTAGCCTTTAAAATCAATAGTTTGTATATATCATTATTGAGATTCACAAATTTTTTTAAGTGTTTCTGCACTTTGTAAATATCAGTATCAGTACACTCAGTTTTTATACAAATTTACATTATCCACATTTTAAAACTCCTACAGTGGTAGTAGATATTAATTTGTGCATTTTCCCTCAACATTAGAAATTATTTATGTATTATTAGTTTTTATTTTTAATTCCTTGTAGCAAGATACGTAAAAGTATACTTTTTTTTACATGGAAAATTAAAATCTATGTATATAAATATACTGACAGTATAAAAAGTTTGGTCAGTCCTATTGTGGTTCTCCATTTTGTTGTCATTTTGTTTTCATCTTGTCACTCGAGGTGTGATAATTAATATTTCAGTTGTTTAAATTTTCATCATTGAATATAAATCTTTAATTTATTTTTACTGTATTTTTTAAACATTAATTTAAATATACTTTTATCTTTTTTTAAGTTTGAAATTATTTTTTTTTATTATTCTGTATTCTGCACATCTCTCACATCATTTTCAGATTGTACCGATCGATAGGCTGGTCAAAGGCAGGTTCCAAGACAACTTTGAGTTTTTGCAGTGGTTCAAGAAGTTTTTTGATGCAAACTATTCAGGATCAGATGGTTATGATGCACTCGCAATGCGAGGAGGTGAAGCAATGGGCAACGGTGGCAATAGTGCGCCACGAGGTGGTGGAATAGTAAAACGGGCTGCCCCAGTGCCATCAAAACCAGCTGCTAGGACCGGTACAGTCGCCAAATATTTTTTTTTTAATTTTTTTTATACAACATTTTTACACTAACATGTTACCATCAACTATTGACATGATTATATATTTACACTAACAACTCACTCTACTAGAAGACTATTTGCAAACAAATTTTAAAAATTATCTTTACAAAAAAATTAAAAAATTTTTTTTCAATTTCCTATTTTTTTAAAATGTTTTTTTTTTTTTTTTAATTTAATGAATAGTCTTTTACACATTACTTCTGCAATTACAAAACAAACAGAATTGAAACTACTTAATTAACTAACAAATATCGAAAATATTTATAACCATTTATAAAATATTAAATATTATATGTATTATAAAACTTTATTTTAATCATATATGAATAGCATATTTGTAACGTTCTATTTTGAATTTGAATCATATCATTTAATATTGTTTTTCATTACAAAGGCGAAATACAGCCTTTTTATGTACTAATTGTCGCGCTGATCACATGGAGGTAATACGCTTACCCTCGTCTGAAAAACATTGCTTTTTTATGCATAAAAATAGTTGTAATATGAGGGTATGCAGGATTTTTGTTGCGAAAATTTTGTGTAATGCATAGCGTGTGAAAAATCGAATTTTATACGTGCTTTACGTAAAATTGGATTTTACATATACTGTGCATTGTGCCACATTTTACGCATCAGAAACAATGCGTAGTTTCGTCAATTATGAACGGGATTAAAAAAAAAAACTTATTACAATTCATAGCAAAAGCCATAAAGATTTGCTGAACATATTCCAAAAATTACATTATGGAACAATCACTGTCCACATATACAAACATTTTTTTTTATTATGGCTTTATTCATACAAAAATTTATCATAGGTGAAGGACTACCATCTTCTGTCCAAGTACCTGCAAAAACTATACAAAGAGCTAGTAATTATTATTTAAATATTTACATTCAGTTCCTTTTTTGTTACCGTTGTAAAAAAAAGTATGCATAAATCCTTAAATTTCCTAGGATATTAAAAACGTATACTACTTATGGGTTATTAAGCATGAATCTTGTGTATTACCATAAATATTGTATATTTTTTATTCTACATTGTAAGTGCACCTTTGCATGAATTACAAGCATGTGAGTTTTGCATCAATCTTTTTGTTCATAATATAATTTCTGCTTATTAATTTTTATTAATTATTCATCACTTAATTTCTTAGTATCATTAAAATTCTATTTATAAATAAGCAAACTATAATTTGTCATAGTTTTTGTGTTTAACATCTAATAATCTTTATGTAATAATTGTCCACTTTAAATTTTTAAGTGTCATTTGAAGTAAAAACTAAAAAATATTTATTCCACTTAGTATCAAGCAACAAAGTTCCACCAAGTCGTGCACCACAAAAAATAGGCAGCCTTGGAAATCGCGGCGATTCAGGAAAAATCGACGAGCTCAGTTCTCAGGTAGTGTAATTTTTTTTATTACTTCTTGATATTAGGATATTGTTTGTATTTTTGAAAATGAAATTTGACTCTTTTGCAGATAATGGAACTAAAAATGACTGTCGACGGTTTAGAGAAAGAGAGAGATTTCTACTTTGGTAAATTAAGAGATATTGAAGTTATGTGCCAAGAATGTGACAACAGTGAATCTCCTCCAATCATACAGAAAATCTTAGAGGTCCTTTATGCAACTGAGGTAATTCTGAAAAATAGTTTTTTCTTTCATTATATTTTCGAAATTTCTTATAAGGAAATAATTAATTTAGTAAAATGAAGGTCGTTAAAAAGAAAAAAAATGACGCTTTTTTTTTAATTATACAAAAGAATAGCGTTTTATAAAATAATGATTTCAGGAGGTCGAAGAATGTGGTGATCAAACCTATTAATTTAAATTGCTTGCATAGCCCGACATTTTAGAATTAAGGTAAAGCAATGTGCTGTATAGTTGCATCCCAGTTTGACTCAATGTAAGGGGTGAAATGGCTTAGTAATTGACTTTTTTTGTAAAAATTACTGGCAATATATTGGTATTGAATAATGATGGTTAATAAATACTTGAATAGAGCATGTTAATCGAAAATAATTTCTTGAGGTAAAATGTGTAACAATATTTAATTGGAAATTGGATTTTCATGCGAATATGTATGTTAAGTCCATTAGTTTTCCTAAAAAAACCTTGGAGTTGGGATACCTTTGATTATCCTTCTTTTCACAATATATATTTGACTTTCTAAAAAGTACATTGCATTACTAAATAATTAGTTCTGTAGATTATAAAAATGTGTTGTCTAGTAAATAAAGTTATACAAAGAAAGTTATATTGTTGATTACCACAAAAAATTAATTATGTTTTTCTTGCTTTTAGGATGGTTTTGCACCTCCAGAAGAAATTGAAGGAGAGGAACATGAAGATGATAAATATTAATTGAATCGATTTTTACGGTTCGAACAAGAAGCGAAGCGGAGCAATAGAGTCAAGTCTGTTTATTGTCAATGTCGACACATGAAGCATTATTATGCTAACTCATATGAATCGTTGAATGTTTGCGCGTTCTTTTCTTTTTTCTCGTTATAATATTTTTCGATAACTCAGTGAAATTTATGTTTGCAACATAGATATATTTACGCATCAATTTTTAACAGTTCGTATATCTTAAGTTTTGAACAAAATAAGAAAAAGGATTATTAAAGAAAAATTGTTGGTCTTGTTGTATCATTATGGCAATGACTTAAAATGAAAATTATACTCATGGCAACTCCTTTGTGAATGTGATTGAAAAAGTCTGTTTTTTTCCTAATTCTGGTATTATTTTTACGTGCGGATAGTCCTTTTAAACCTGCGTTTGTACTATTCTTATCGTATTATGTAAAATAAACTTTTTTAATTTGGTTTCAATATTTTTTTTTCTTATTAAATTGTCAAATAGGTATATGTAAGGATGCAGTTGGATTTGAATGTGAACGTGCGTCAAAAATTGAAATATCCTTAACTCTAATTTATCTTAATGTTTTGTAAGTTTTATACATGTTCAGTTTCAAATCAAAAGTTATAGATATTCTTGAAACTTAAGTAAAATTCAAAAGTCGCATTTTTTAGACTTAAATCAATTATTTTTTACAGAGGCACTAAATATCCAAACTTTTATATTTTTTCAACGTACTCTTTGCAGAAATTAATATAAAACTGTGAAGAAGTAAATTTACGTTGACTAATTTTAAGCATGTGATTTTAAGAGATGTTTTTAATAGTTTGATTCGTTCGATGCATCGCCTTTGTAGCTTGACAATGAATTAACTGCATAAAAGTGAAACGTGTTTTATCTTGTACAGAAGTTAAAAATACTACGAAAAGAGTTTAACGTATTAACCAGATATAATTGGATATTATAAAGCTAAAAAGAGATATGATATAAATATAAATACTTGTAATCAAAATTGAATAAATTAGTATCAATTATTTTTAGGAAATTTTATGAAAAAAATACGGGCTTTAATTTAATAAAAAATTTTAAAAATTAAGAAAAACAAGATCGTTATTTTTTATGAAAATAATAAAAACTTATTTGGGATCGCTTTTTCTATTTAATTTATAGATCTGATATTTATAATAAAGAAAAAGCATCGAACAACATGTATTGTACGTAAGAATTAAATATTGTAAAATATAAAATAAATTGAAAAGGGCGAGTACGAAATATGTGTCTTACGCACGATAAAAACTTCATTTATATTTAGATTAAAAATGCACGAAGCACGTTGCACCATGATTTAATAATAAAAACCGATAGTATTTGCATTCACCTTGTATTTATTATTGTATACATGCGGTAAAAGTGATCCAAATAATCACCTATACGCTTTCGATTTGAAATTTTAACGATGTAACGAACGTTTAATAAAAGCGAAATTTAAAAATATATTAACTATTATTCATCATAGTCAATTTTAGTAAATCTTATAATTTTTTCTTTTTATATGTAAATACACACTATATTATGATTACATTTTTACTTATTAGAATTATGGAATTTTAAATTTACTTATTTAAATTATGCAAGAAATTTAAAATCGTGACTTTTTACTCTTCGGAAATAAATAGTTATAAATATAACTTAAGATTGATTTTTCAATTTAAAGCACAACAAAAAGTATGATTGATTTGTCACTTCTAGTGACATTAGGCATCAACTTCTTTATATATAAAAATACATGAATACGGTGGGTATTGAACAACAAAATAAGTATAAAGTCCTCAAAATTATTGTTTCTAAGATTAGGGAAAACGAAAACTACTTACTCTAGATGTTTTTTGACTACTCAATATATCGATTCTGACTGAAGGCTGCCATAGCTGTAAAACGCTAATGAAGATAATTTGATAATTCTAAGCGCTCTCTCTATCTCTCTCTCTCTCTCTCTCTGTATATAAATTGTTATTTCCAATACTCCATCCGAATTTTTACAAAAATTGATTGAATGAAAACGTTTCTTATAAATTAAAAACCATTATGCTTGAATATATACAAGACTGAAATTAGTGCAGAATTTTTCAAATATTTGATCTAAGCAGTTATAAAAATTAGTATTTTTTCTAAAATTATTTAAGATCTTTTGTACAAATGATCATTTTAATTTAAAATTATTCAGAAAACCCTTTTTGGCTTGCCTTTTAATTCCCATTGATCACGCAAGTAATTAATTAATCGCAGAATATAATGCA
>JAPYZA010003117.1:0-15994 GCA_030522685.1 Eupelmus azureus | reverse complement strand
GCGCCTCTAAACTGTCGCCTTCACGCAGTCGGTCCAGTCCCGGAAATACGTAGTTATCCACTGGACATCTGTGAAAGGAAATATTGATTAGAAAGAAAATTATGGAAGTAATTATGTAATATTTTGTATGTTGTACGTACCCAAATCTATCTATAAGTTGAACACTTCTTCCAGAGTAAGGATCTCTTGCGACTACATTAGTTGCAAAAATGTCAGTTGCATAGTTATATCTGCATAAACAAATTATATTATCAATAATTAGTTATTTTAATTTAGTATTTGTAAAAATAAAAAATAATTTACCCGTCCTGCGCTTCTAATCTAAACGTAAGAGGGTCGCCAACAGCTATCGTCGTAGTGGGTCTTCCTTGGTAAAGAATCAATAGTCGCACCCGCGAGCTCAAAGTGTTCTCAGCAGGCAGATATTCGATCGGAATTGGCGAACCCGATCTACTGATATATTGAATTTTTA
This sequence comes from Eupelmus azureus, assembly GCA_030522685.1. Lineage (NCBI taxonomy): Eukaryota > Metazoa > Arthropoda > Insecta > Hymenoptera > Eupelmidae > Eupelmus > Eupelmus azureus. The sequence continues at coordinate 15,522 of JAPYZA010003117.1, read as the reverse complement.
ATTATAAGTCAATGTCACAATTCAGTGAAAAGTGGTTAAACTAACTCTACAGTAACGCTATTAACAATATTAAACTATACGTACCCTGCACCAATGTAGCCGGAAGTAACGACAGCTTCATCAGGACCACGGAACAGGCAAGTCAAATTAAATCGCTTATCTCTTCCTGTTTGAACGTAATCCGAAAATTGAACTACTACGATGTTTGTCATTGTATCTCCATACTAAAACAAATAAATAATACATAATTAATTATTTTTATAATTTGCTGTAACATTAAAAAACTTTAACTGTTTAGAAATAATATTTTTGCCTTAAATTGTAAATAAAAAATGGTTTCCAAATAACTCATGTGAAATTAATTTTGAAATTTGCATTTCTTAATTTAGTCATCGCGTTATTTCGTCTAGTTTATTTATATTAAATATGAAAAAGAAACTTTATATTACTCTTTGCGTGCCGCATTCTGGATATCCTTGAGCTCCACTTATTCTCAGCACGTTAACTGTGCCTCCATTGCCACGGAAGAAGCATCGATCGTAATAGCCATAAGTGTAGATTCTGCCAATAAAACCTTCGGGAGTACGCAACGTGAATTCCATACCGTCTTCGTTACAGACTTGGCTCACTGAAAGCATAAATCAATTCATAAATAAATACGCGCCGTCATAAATCTTTTTTTCTCAGATTTTGCCGAAAATAATTGCATTACTAAAAGAATTATTAAATACAATAAATCAGCATTTCGAATACGCAACAATAAATTTAATTTAATAAATTAAAAATAAATAATCAATGCACGCAAAAAAGCCATTCTCACCATCGAGACACTCATCAACCCCCTGCCTGCCATTATTCCTCTCATAAAAATCATAGTCCGATCCGCTGTCATAATAAATCGGATTGCCCATGTCCATATCCCTGGAGTCCCGATCGCTCAGCTCGCAATTATCCCTCTCCGCACCATAAAGCGCCGCGTACGGTCGGTAATTAAAGGACCTGCAGACGAAGTCCCGAGCATCGGCGCACTCGCGCTCGCATTGCGACAGGGACGAGGCGGTGGTGTAGCGTCTGACGAAGGGTTTGCGCACCCGGGTACCCTGGCCCACCTGTCTGAAGTTCTCCTGCTCGTCGCAGCGAGACAGTAGGGGTGGCCGGCCGATTATGGGGCCGCCGCTGGTGCCGAACGGCCGCGAGTGGTAGACGCCGCCTTCGCCGATGTAGCCACCGCCGACGATGCTGCCGTCGTCGTAGCCGCCTGGACCGAGTGAGTTGCCTGGCGGGGGGCGAGCTGGACCGTAGGGTCTATCGCCATACTCTTTGCCGGTGTAGCCGGGGTATCTGAAAATTTGAGTTTGGGTGGATACGTGAGGGTGAGGTTGAATTCGGTGATATGAATGGAGAATGATTGTGATTATGTGTTATGTAACATGTCGAATAGTAATAGGACAAGATATTGCGACGATGGTGTGAATTACGAATGATACTTGTTTAAAATGTTGATATTTTTTAATGATAATAATCGTGGAACGTGTTTGATAATTTTAATATTTTGACGATTTGAAAAATGGTTTTCTTGAATGAATGAAAATAAAATGATTGCAAACTGTGAATGATTGAATAAATATTAAAAACAAAATGACGTAGGTGATAAAACGATGATTCCACACACCAATAAAAAATAAAAAATTCTTTCAATATCGCACCTATTACCATTGTACGGACCATAACCACCGTCCTTCATTGGGTACCTGTCACCAGCAGGGTATCTCTCAGGCACCCTGTTCCCATCGTATCCTCCAGGATAGCGATCGTCTTCGGGCAATGGGTACCGATCAAGCGGCGTGGCTGCCGGTGGTGGCGGTGGGGGTGGATACCGATCGTCGGCCGCCGGGAATCCCGTTGTCCCGACGGGGTACCTTCCAACTCCCCCAGCCGGATATCCACTGGATGTAACCACCGGGTACTTATGTATGACCCCGGGGAACCGGTTGCCTGGTCTCAGTGGTGGCAGCGGAGGTGGTCGACTAGGCGGATAGCGACCACCGCCCAGAGGAGGTCTCACAGGATAACGGTCATCGGTGGTGGGGTAGCGGTCGCCAATAGGGTACCTGTCGCTCATGGGGTACCGGTCGTCAGCAGGATAGCGATCCATCGGGTAGCGATTGACGACGGGATAGCGGCCACCGGGGTAGCGATCGTCGATAGGATAGCGTTCGCCAGGATAACGATCCGGTCCTGGTGGAGGGTAATAGGGTCGACCAGCACCGGGAGATAGCGGTCGTTCTGGATAGCGCTCGTTGCCGGGAAGATAGTGCGTCGGGTAGCGGCTGCCGGGGAATGGATATTTGTCCGGATAGCTGGGGACCTTGTTGCTACCTGGGTAGTCGTCGAATCCTGTAGAAGGTGAGACGCGAGGAAAAACATAACGATTTCTTGAGTTATTTGTATAGAATATGAGCGGAATGATTCACATCTGCGTCATTAATTGATGAATACATTTAAATTTTGAAATTCAGTTTCTTACCTGGTCTTCCCAAGAATGGCTTTCCATGTTGTGTATCTTGTCCCAGTGGATCTGGTCTATAACCTGCTCCTCCATCGCCATCTAAATATTGATCTATGACGTAAATTTTAGCTTTATAAAATTGTAATATTTAATTTGTTACTAATTTTAAGAATAGAAAACTTTGATTTTTATTTTAAAACAGGCCTTTACTGAACGTTTTTTAACTTTTTTAAAAACATAATCAACGATTTCTAAAGTATAAATTATATGGCGGATAACTAAAAATAAAAGAAAATTAAATCATGTAAAAATTTAAATAGAAAATGAACGTAAGTTAATTATTGCATTAAAAAGTAGCCCTAATAACTCGTATAATCAAGCTGACAAGGCATCTCAACTCACGCATAAGATTCTCGTAGTAATCATAATCCGCATCATAGATAATCCTGTGCCCGTCCTTCTGATTGAACCTGCTCAACCTACAAGTCCTGTAATGCTCCGAGTAAACAGCGCTCCTGCACTGAAAGCTCGTCTGTCTGAGACACTCATCCAGACACTCGCTCAGACTTCTCCCAGTTATTTCCGAATGAAACTCGCCGCTGAGCCGTGAGTTCCGGAAGCGCTGGAAGGCAGTGTCAGGCCTGCGTCCGTCCGAATACAGATGGGAGGAGACGCTATTGTCCGGATATTCGGAGCCTCGTGCTATGGACGGATCTAGGTTTCGTAAGCGAGCATTGTTACGCACGGCTCGGCTATGTACATCTCGTTCTTTTTTTTTTTTAATTTCATCAGGCGCTATGTCGAGCTAACGAGCCGGCTTATTACGGTTTTTCATCTCGTGTGCATGCGTTTTTTCTGCATTTTTTTTATGGGATATGGAAGTGCGATGGTCAGAGAGATAGATACGCGGGCTGTGGGACGTAAAATTGGTACCAGCGCGCGCATTCATCTCTATGGGTTGCGACACTGCAAGTGAAATAAGTGCGATGGAACGAGATCCGCGAGTGTAAGTAGTGGGGGATCGGTTTTTGTTTCGGCTGGGAGATGAGTTTGGCAGATGAGAGTGTATGAATGCAGGATATGGAATTGGGTTGCGGTTAAATTATATGCTCAGATTCATTTTTTTTTTTTTTTTTTTTTTTATGTTTTAAGTTTTTACTTTTTTATGAGCGTAAGCTAGGAATGTTTTAGAATGTTTGTAAAGTGCAAAATAGATTCATTATTATATTTACATTGTGTGCTGAGTGTTTTGGTGTGTTAGTATAGAAAGTAAATACAATTAATAGATATATGATCGTAGAAGCATGATAAGTTTATATAGGTTTTTCATTGACTAATATAATAAATTTAAATTACAATAACAATATATATGTTATTAAAAAACTTTTAAACGTAAAGTATTTAAATGAGTATATTAATATAAATAGAAAATATCATATTTAACCAAGGATACACAAACGTATATAAACTTTATAAAAAAATATGAACCGAAAGCTCTACTCACGATTATCTAGGCAGACCAAATCGTAAAAGTGGTAACTCGGACTATTGCTGATTCCAATATCGTCTCTCTGGGACACGGAATCCTCCTCTGAAATGACGCACTGGCGGGTTTGCTCATCGAACTCGACGCTCCTGCAGAAATATTTCTCTGCCCTCAAGCACAGTGCCTGGCATTCCTCGAGGGTCAGATTCGTATAGATGTCCACTTCAAACGGACCGCGCAGACGTTTGTTTTCTTCCTTGATAAATACGGCCAGACCATCGCAACGATGTTCCGCTGTAAAGTTATTAAACATTCATGTATTTAAAATAGGACTTCTAATGTCGATCATACTTTTATATGGCTAGTTTGCTAATATTAAATTTATGAAAGTGATAAATTTTTACCGTTTAGACAAGTGTTTTCTAAATATTCTGAGTTAGGACTGTCTTCAAGAAGTTCTGGATGAGTTCTTCTTGTGAAACGACTAAGCGTGCAGCTTCTCATAGAAACGTCGTACGTAGCTGATCGACAAACGAAACTGAATTCGTTAAGACATCTAAAAATAAATAAAATAATTTTTAAAATTTCACAAATGATAGTTTTGTAATAAAATATTAAGTAGAATAATTTTTTTAAATTAAATACAATTCTTCAATAATAAAATATAATTTTAATCAATTTTGACTACGAAATTCTCGATCGCGGCAACTTGCTGCTACACTTTAGTTATTTGCATCAATTAACTTATCCCTAAAAAGTCACTCGTTCCCATGCAAGCCGGATAACAAAAACTATCGAGTCATTCCGAAAAAGATCCTATCTCTCAACTTAAAAAAATATTTCCCCAGATATTTGAAAAGATAATTCCTCCGCTATCGCGAGCGGCATAAATAGAGCCTATTGTCGTAGAAACAAGGCCCCCACGACTCCCCGTCAAACTAAAAATTATTTAATTTTCGTAATACTCCTTACCTGTCCTCGCAGTCGGTTCGATTAGCGGCGGTCACTTCCTTTACATCCGTCGCCGGTAGTTTCAGCTTTTTCCGCGAATGCCTCTCGAAAACGTAGCGCCGATTCGGGCATTCCCGCTCTATCCTGCTGGCTGGATAACGTCAAAAAAGAAAGGAAAGCACTCATCACATTCCATTCTGGGTATAATGAAAAGCCGGTAATCCGCGGTTTTAACATAAAGCCCTTTTGTCCGTCTAATCGACGCGCCAATTACGGCGCGGCCACCTCGACGCAAAAAAAAAAAAAAATTCATATACACGCGCGCATGTATGTCCACATTCCCTAAACTCGCTTAGCGCGGCTCTGGGCGCGCGCCGGTGCGTGACGATATCGCGTGCGTGCCTTTTACCTGCCTGTCGCGCTCCGTTCACGCCGATGAACACCCTCGAATCATTGTTAATGCCTTTGTTCGCGCATTGTTATTCAAACGAGCATGATCTCTTTCTCTCGGCGGCGCTGAATTAAAAATAGAGAGAGAGAGAGAGAGAGAGAGAGGAGGAGGTGGGACGAAAATGCAAAGCGCCGCGGCGAAAAAATTCATGCTCGTGATTTAATGGTCGGTAGTGGGTTACCTCATAGTGCTCGGGAATTCTTCTCTGATTTTGGGATTATAGTGGAATGATGTGAACTGAGTAATTCCGGATTACGAAAGTCTGGAAGATCCGAAGGTCGCTGTATGCGAGCATTAAAATGTCATTAATGACTTTTTTTGAAGATCGCGCGCGATATTAATTTGTAATGATATGAGACAATGGTGCGCGGTGATTTAGAAAAAGTATGTAATTTTTTTATGTACTTGAAATAGTAAATGATCGTTACGTATAACTATACGTACTCCATTAGGGGATACAAGATGTTTATATAGGCGTCTCAAGTAGAAGTAAATTGGTATGGTCCGGCATTGACATGCATTAGACTTTCCACTTCATAAGCTTTAACCTCATTTCTCTTTTTGAGGCAGCCGGAAATTGGGACAGAATTTTTTTAATCGCGTTTTTTTCCGAACAGTGCACATCTTCTATTATCATGACTTTTGTTTTGACTCAGAGATATTTTCCAAAAGGACATTACATACACAAGTAGAGAAAATGCTTTTCAATTTTTTTTCGAATGAGAAATTAGTTTGTTTTTCAATCACTTGTTGAATTTATATCAAGCGTGACAAGAAAAAACAGAATTTAGATTCACTTTTAAACAGGAATAAAAGGTATTTAAATGTTGTAAAAACGAAGTCTATTCTACATTAGATAACAAAGAAAAACAAACTAAGGTAACAAAGCGAAAAAGGCAGTTGTAAACAATAGGCAGAGGCGTGTAAAGTGCAACTTACAGGAGAGGCAGACTTCCGTGAAATGCACACTATTGGGAACCATCATCAGGTTTCCCATTCCTTCCGGCTGGGCCTGTTCCGCGCTCAAGTAGCACGTGCTTTCTTCGTACTCGGCCGCGCCGCTGTAAGAAGCTATCCTGCTGCCTGGCTGAAAGTCGAAGCTTGAGCAAGCTCGCACTAAATTGTTGGTGGCGGTCCGGTCCCGCAGACACAGTTCCTGGCATTTTTCTAGGACTCGGAACGGAGGCGCTGAGTCTCTTACCTGGTTCAAACGTTTTTATTTTATGCCAATTAAATAAATTTAAATATGTGTGTAGCTTGCATCGGATGAAAAAGTGATTTTTAACCGATTTCGAGAAAAGATTTGTAAAAGTTATGGCTTAGTTTGAGTAAATAAATTTTAAACTATTTTAATGCAAGCACGTGTCGATTAATAAAGTTATGATGATATTTATTAAAATATTATTAATACTGTGCGATAGTGTAAGTATAATTATTTGAAACTTACCACTTCATCATCAAAGCCTTGAAGTTGTTGATCTGGTAACCTTTCGTAGACGACTCTGCCCGCTCCACCATTACACGTAGTTTGAGCTATAAATAAAAATTTTTAGTAAATTTGAATTACCCATAAAATGTTGTAATTTATGCAAAAGATAGAAAAAATGCTGACCGTTGACAAGCATCTTCAACACCGTGAGAACAGTAATAGCTTGAACCATGCTGAACATATTATGATTCCTTCTCATTTTGAATTCTGATAACGGGTACTATCAAGTAGTCATGTCACTCGTAGTGGGACTGCAACAATAAAATTCGCATTCACCGTAAAATTAATATTACAGAAACAGCCATTTTGTTAACTTTTTATTATATTGATTATTATAATTGATTATTATAAGATACTTTTAAATATTTATATAAAATCTAATTTCCAAATAATTTTTTTTAATAAAGAAACGTATATTTCATGGTAGTTTTAAAAAACAATAAGAAAAAGTAAATTTATCAAACAAAAAACCTTGTAAGTCCTTTTATTACACTTGAAAACACTTAAAAAATATACACAAATATGCACAAGCTCACCATAACTGAAAAAACTTTAGAAAAACTATTCGAAAATTACGTGACATCTTGACTTCACGAAGAAAAGCACTGTATCAAAGGTACAATCTTTCAGTAGTAAAAAAACTGAGTTTTTAATAATAATATATGCCCGAGCAGGGCAGAAAACTAAATAAGCGCTCGCGGTATGCTTATGACAACGTTCACCGAACCGACTTCAAAGCGGACTGTGCATGAATTGAAGGGAGTTTGGTCGGCGAGCCGGCAAAGTCAAAATGCGTGACAGCTATTCGATGTGTCCCCATCTGATGTCACGGATTAATATAAAAAAGGAAGAAAAAATAGCGCGATGCTTCCGCACCTCAATAATGAACGTACAGTTTCACGATGACTCTAGAGTTTCTCTTTTCCTCCTATCGGGCTTCGATCGATTTGTGCAGTTTCCCATTGTTTCCGAAATCAATTTCCTAACCCGAAAACGCAGCACTGTCCAAAATTTAAATCGGAAGTCTAATTAAATAAGGACGAAGAATTCTGAACATTAATATTTATTATATAAAAAAATTATTATTTTTTTTATTTTAAAATTAAAGGGCAATTTATTTGATATTGTGCAATAATTGTGATTGTTTTTTTATTCGCGTAAAATGTATTTGAATGGAAAATGAACATATTTATTAAGAATATAAATAACAAAAAATAAACAAATAATGTTGTAAGAAATTTTATTGATATTAGTCATAAATCTTTCTTTTTCGTCTATTTGTAATTGAAGCTAATTTGAATACAATGTAAGGATGTAAACAAGGATACAAATTTTCAAACAGTTAGTCATTTATGAGTTATAAGATGACTTAATAGAAATACTAAAAACCCATTTAGTAAATCTTTAATTAAATTTAATCTTAACTTTTTATCTCATTTTTTTGAGTAAGTTTATACCAAAATTTCCAGACAGTTTGATTTGTTTTGACACTACATTTACATTTAAATTTTTCACTTCTTAGGATATGCATTTAATTGTTAATTTATTTGAACGAAACTATAGTTTATACTACATAAGACATTATTAGCAACTTAAGAAAATAAATTGCAAATTATAATAAAGTAAATACGTTTTAAATAAACATGTCAAAAAATTATTATAAATCACAAAACTAGTTGTCATTCATTATTTAAACTTGACGTATTTTAGCAAATAATTGATGTAGATTTCATTAAACAATTTTTCTATAATTTTTATAATTTACATTACAAAAGATGTTAAAGTATTTATTGTCAAGAGTTTATTGTAGCTATTTACGTTTCAAAAGATTTTCTAAATCAATTATCATAAATATCAGGAAAATAACTATATGCAAACATTCAAGTACATAATTAAGCAATACTTTCAAGATAAAAAATTTATTCTCATCAGGAAAAACCACCCCTCGTAAAACACCTATCATAGATAATAAAACTCGATACAATCTATAGCAGCCGTAAAATCAATTTAATACGATAAAACCCATGCATCAGACATCGCAGCCGACAAGTCAGCCTCGATCGTCGCTCAGAGCACTCACTCTCTTTCCTCTCTATAGCTCTCATTACCCATAGAGCGGTGCGCGCAGGCTCTCCCGTGAAACTGTCCCCGCGCTCGCGGGCATTCGCGATAACTGTGAAGATAATAGATCCCTAATAATGCGCTCGCTGGGAAGTTGGAACTACGCTCTGCTGCCTCTACCAGCTCGCCCGTCCACCTACACGCGCGCACCTGCTCCCATATACGTGTGTGGAGCCGCGCGAGTGTCCAGCTCTCTCGCGCTTATTCAACAATTCGACATGCGGCTACCCGAGATTCACTGCCTGCGGCTCGGAATAGGGCAGCGCGCGCGGGCGTGTGGAAACGGTTCAGGGTGAGCGCCTGCTAGGAATCCCGAGCGAGCTTTTCATGCCGCGCGCTCGCTAGTACTACAATGAGAGACTGAAGCTACCCGCGCTCGCGCGTATGACGAAAAATCAGCGAGTCCTTCGTGACTTTAGCCGCTTGGCGTAGATCGGGGCCGACGCGTCATTGGGAGCAAGGATTCGGCCGATGGATTTGGGAGATAGCCGCTGGACGATGAAATGATATATGGCCGGGCTGTTGCGAAAGTTGCCGCGATGATGGATTCTTTTATTTTTTTCCTTTCGCCGCACAAAGAGACGCGCGAGCATAGGCTAAATGAGCGCTGGGCAATGATTGTTTCGTTATAGGCTCTTTGTTCGTGGGTGCGTAAGTTTTTTTCGCGCTTCGAAGAGGTGAGGGTGGATAGGATTAGCTGGTTGGTTTCGAGAGATGGGCTTTGGGCAATTTTTCCTGAATATCATTTACTCTGGCCGGCTTTTTTCTGCTTAGTGAGTTTCTTAAGATTAGGTAAACTCGGGATTTGAGTTAACGAGGTCAAGGGAACATATCTATTTCAAAAATTTTGATAGACGATTTTTATATTTAACTCTGATTGGAAATTATTAATTTTTTGTTAGAAATTAGATAAAATCTTTCTATATCTCACATAATACTAGGTATAGAATAAAGCTGACAATTTATTGGTCTCTCTGTTTGAATGAAGATATATTAAATTTCCTGGTTAAAGATTAATTACAATACATAATTAAGACTAAATAGTTTATATAGGCTAAACATATAAATATAACAATTAATTACTAACAAATATCAATTCCTGTATATTTCATGGCTAGGCTAAGAAATATCTTTTTATAAAATTGAATATTGTTAAAAATTAATAATGTTCTAAAAATATGATACACTTTTAAAAAACTTAAATTCCAAAAAAAAAAAATTTTTTAATAAAATTTTTGATTGAAATTAAGTTTAGTTAAAAAAAAATTATTATTATATTTTCTGAAATTATTATTTTTATTATAAAATAATAGGTCAACATGAAAAATTATTAATATGAATATTCAAAAAAATTTTATCTTTTGTAAAAATATTTTTACCGAAATAAATTTATAAATGTGAATAAGTACAAAGAAATCCAACTATAGACGAGTGTGAGAGCATGTTATTGTTTTTAAATTAAGCACTTAAATAGTAACGATAAAAGACGAAAAATAAAATGCAAAGATTAAAAAGATACACAAAGAAGGCCATTGAAGTGAAATCTAAAGTTTTTATACTGACATTTGAATCTATCCTTGAATAAATCGTGCAAATAATTACACTTTTAAAAGCATAGATCATAGCGTAAAAGTAATTTAATCACAGCAATCGTTTTCGCATCATGACTGCGCGTTGATATCTAAGCGTAAAGCGCTTTAGGAAAATTACAACTTTGAAAGCGCACTCAGCACTTGATATATATATCACCAACATCCATTAATTTTATCACAACATTATTTAAAGGATATAAAATTGATATTATTTTATATTTATTTAGATTGAATTTAATTTTGCAAGTAAACATTTTTGAAAAAGTGCAAAATAAATAAAATGTGCAATAGAAAGAAATGTGAAATGTAATGCAGGCAATGGTATTCGTCCATAGAAAGTCAATGGAGCACAACTTGTCTATTTAGAAAATCGCATGTGAAAAGAGATGAAATGAAATGCAAAGCATGCACTACTTAACACTGGACACAATTGAAAAAGTAATAGATTCCCACGCAAATTAATCTTCACTAATTTATACCGATTTGAACTTGGAATACTTATTATCAAAATCATCATTATTCTTTTTACGAAACCACAAAATTTATTCGTGCAATATACTGATGATTTATTATTACAAATTTGTTGAAATCATGATAAACGCGTAATCAAAGCACTTGAAATATAAGCAACAAGTAAAAAAAAGAAAATTGTAAATTGTTGAAAATGAATTATTGCCCCCTAAATAAAGTTTGGCTAAGCACAGAAAATGATCCCAAATGGCCCAGCAGAATGCGCAAAGTTGATAACTCCAAGTCGAAACTATCATCGAAGATCACAATTAAAAAAGTCGATCCTTACTTATCGAACCTCCTGCTCGATCGCAGCTGACGTCGAATGCTCGATGAAGCGTCCCGCTTACCAGGGAAGTCTCTCATGAATGTGGAATCGCGCGCGGAAAAGCGAACGAACCATACGCAGAGAATAAAAAAGAGAAAAAAACCGCAGAAGCAATGAACTGTCGCGGCGCGCGTACAAGTGTAAGTATATACGTGAATGAATGCACTAAAAAGTATAGGTATATATCGGTATGTCGGCGAGAGACGGTCAGCGGGCTCGCGATATGGGCAAGGTGTGAAGCGAGAGCCCGCCCAGCGCGAATGGCACCCGTAATCAGACTGAGCTCCGAAATCGCGCTGCGGCTTGAAAATCACAGGCCTCGCGCGGCGAGCTTGCGGCTATCCAGGCAGGGGGTATATAGGTCCGTCCTTGTTTTCCTCTTACATTTGTGTACAGAATGCGCGCTGCTCGCGGCAGCAGGTGTCGCAGGTGGGGCGTATGTGTCTATACGCGCGCGAGCTCATATCGGGCCTATATGCTTCGTGCATTGGCTACATGTGCTGGCCTTGCTGCTGCTGCTGCTGCTGCTGCCGCCGCTGCTGCTCTGAGCATTGCCGGAAGTTGCTCTCATTGTGCTGTTTCCGCGGCGCACATCCGGGAAAACGCGCGCGGCTGACCAGCGCTCCGATGGGACATATATGCGCTCATGGGACTGGTATAGGTATATAGCTGAGTGTACAGGGGGGCTTTGGCGCTACTGTAATGTATGTGCGCGCCGAAGAGTCGCTGCGGAACCACGGATTAGAGATTTCACATATAGGAGGATGTCGGGTCAAGGAGGACACTATGAGTGCCCACGCCGTCGATATGGCGGGGCTGATGAGCTGGTTAAGGGGAGGGAGATTCACACTTTTTTCTTTCTTTTTTTGGGCAATGCCGTTAGGACGATTTGTGTATTGAATGCGGCTGATGAAATGCGAGCCGGTGCGAGCTCGCGCCGGGAGGCGATCATGCGTTCACGGGCTGGGAATTGGGATTGATTGATTTTAGGTAGATGATGAGACTGCGACTGGTTAACTGTTAATTATTAGAATTCGCGCCTTTTATGTTTTTCGAGGGTTTTTTCATTAGTTCAAACTTTTTATAATACCTTGTAAATGATGATGACTGACAAATAAAAAGTTAAATATTTAAACAAACGACATTCATATTCTATTTGTGAGAGATTGTCTTTAATTTGGTAATAAAATCAAGTCACTAATACTTCAATTAAATATAAATCGATTATTGAGTGAAAATTAAATGTAGAACTAAATTAAATTACTGTCAAGTGAAAAGAACAACCGATAAAGCTTAATATTTAATGCACAGTGAAAATATTTACATACCTACTAAAATACTGATTTACCGATCCATTAATCCGATCTCTTCTAATAATTTTTATAAATGGCAGGTGTATCTAAATTATTTTTCTAATAATTTTGACGATAATAAATGCCAGGAGCAAGCAAAAAGTATAAGAGAGACTATTTTAAGGTAAAATCACGCCGTAAAATGCGTTATTAATCAGTCTGCCTGTGTTATGCACCCCGGCGCGCTACTGTACCGAGCTTATTAATTATGCATTCCCATATTGTAAATGTACGTGAAACTTGCTTGAATAATTTCGGGTTTGTGTGGTAAATAATATAGAGAGGGACGTAGACATCTATTTCAGTTCCTGTCTGATCTGAATATTTCCGAGGCTGATATATATAAATTTTGTTCCTGCGTGGTTTTCTATTTATAGGTATATATTTAAATATAGCTGTATTTTGATTAAGTGCTTTATTTATTTATTTTTATTTTTAATAACAATTAATAATAACAAATAATTAAATGCATTTCTGCATTCGTAGTAACAAAAATGATTTAGTTCACATACCCTTATATTAACAAATCAAAGATCATTATTAAACACTCGTATATATAAGCATATATTTATAAAAAGTAATAAGTAGTTTCAGCAGCAGTCTTTATTGAATATAATTTTAGAATTATTGATGATAATATCAATCCTCGTTGTAGTTATTGTATAATTAAGTATTTCAAGATTATCAAATACAATATAAAATTATCAATGAAATATAGAAAAGTACTTTTATTTATTTTGTTTATAATTAATTATAAATTTGTATAAACCTAAATATGACTGATGATCATTATTTTCATTTTCAATTTTTGTTAGTAACAAAAATATAGAAGATTTGTGAAATATATCGTTACTATTAATAGAAGGCACTTTGTTATATTTCTTATTGTCATAGAGCGTATATTTCGTTAGTTTCATGACCACAACTTCAGCATTCTTTAACATTTTTATTCTCATGTACTCCTAACAGTCCCAATCCAGTCTCGAATCCATCCTCCGCGCTCAGTTCGTTATTTACCGTCAGCTACCGCCATCTCCTGCCTCTTCCAGGAACTCTCGAGCCAAATCATATGTTTCCTCCATTCCCCTAGAACCTCCACTCGCATTCGCCTCGCTTACTCCCTCCAGAAGCAAGCAGCAACCAAGTTCCATCGGACTTTGGTACTCACGTCACCGATAAAGCAGCGCGAGCGCGCTTGGAATAGCTATATGGCCGAGACAGTTGAAAGCGACCGCAGCGACGCCCTCTCCACCCGCGCCATAATTGTCGTGCGTGATGCAGGCGGCTCTGTGTGCAGGCTAGAGACCGTGTCAATGTGTCCGCGCGAAGACGACGAGCACTGCCTGCTGTTGCCGCTACCACTCGAGGAAGCCCAGCAAAGGATTACCTCGCGAGCCAAGTCTTTTTAACGAGCCAAGCCCACCACGGGAACGGGAGAGCCAGCAGAGCGACGAGCATCCTCGAGAAGGCAGAGGAGCAAGAGAGCGCGGCTCTGTGTCTGTGTGCGTGTGTTGGTGTGCGCGGAGAAGGATCGGCGAGTCCAACGCAACGGCTCGTCCGCGCTCCGAATGTGGCTACCCGATTGATTCCAGTGTAATTGTTTATTGATTTTCTCGACACGTACGCGGACTCCCTCGTGTTTTCCCCTCCATTACTTATTTGTAAACAAGCTGGCCGCCTCGTGCATGACAATTGCCAGAGCCGAAGGCAACGAGAGGAGGCCTGGAAAACTTTTACCTTTGACGCCTGCGTGTTGTGAAAGCACCGAGCGCGCTTGCAGTGCTTTGCCTATGCACCTGTCTCCCTTTCTGATGCACCGACCTTCTTCCCTGAGCTCTCACTATACTCGACTTTTCAAGCAGGTTTTTTCCTTTTTTCTTTTGCAGGATTGCTTGCAAAGAGACGTTGCCGAGGGATCTCTTTGAGCGAGGATCACAACATAAGGAGCAAAAATGACGTTGAATACGGGTATGTTGAGATTTGTTAAACGACAGAGTTGTCATTTCACTTGTTACCAGTCGGCACTTATTGCTTTTTAAACTTTTTTAATACATTATTAAAGAGAATGAATTTTTTATATTAAAATACAGTTAAAGTCAAGTATGTAAATGTGTAAACATTCAAATCTATTTTATATTTACGAGCAGAATTTGATTTACAACATATTAAATTAAACTTAAATTTTTATGTAATTCTAAAAGCTAGTCTCCCAATTTTATATTTAATTAAATTAAATAAAAAACCTTTTAATTTGTATTTAGATATTTCAACGGCACTGCATTTGCTGGAGCATTTGCACAAGCGAGTGGAGGATTGCGATGATCCAAAGTTGCAGTTGCACACAACTCAGGATCTGCAATCGCTTATTTCACTGCTGGAGGATCCAGTTTTCCGCAGCATTGTGACTATACAAGATTCGTTAGCAGAATTAAATAGTCAGCTCGGACAACATCCTTCTATTTTACCTGGTGATTTCAACATTAACCTTGGTGGACAACTAGAGCTTTCGGTTCCTAGCACACCTGTCCAGCCGGTTGGACAGGCTATGTATCAAAATTTATACCAAGACAGCAGTGAAGTAGACGATCAGAGAGTTCCAGTAGCACCATTACTGCATAGCAGTAGCGAAGATACTAGTGCACAGGTATTTATTATGTAATATCAAGTTTAATGCTGGATACGTTTGTGGTTCTCTTAAAAAATTTTAAGAAATATTGATATTTTTATTGAAAC
>JAPYZA010003116.1:0-10609 GCA_030522685.1 Eupelmus azureus | reverse complement strand
TAATACTCTTCATCAATAATGATATAATGATTAAAATAAGAAATTTTTTATATCATAGGTCACAAGTCCTAGTTTAACTTCAGAGGTAATTGGAATGCCACCTATAATGACCCCAACTTATGCTAAAGAATTTCAAAAGGTCATTGAAACAGCAGCCAAGGGTCGTCAAATTTTTACTGTCCAGGTTATGTACAATTTTGACATTTTCTCAAAATTTATAAAAAAAAAGCTTATATACTTTACTAATTTAATATTGTTTTCAATTATAGCTATTTAAATCAGAAGGAACAAGTCTTGGGTTCAGTGTTGTTGGACTGCGTAGTAAAGATCGAGGTGAACTAGGAATATTTTTACAAGAGATTCAGCCAAATGGAATTGCTGGAAGGTAAGAGAAATTCTATTCTAAAGTTGTCAACTACATAATATTATTTTGTGACAAATCAGTACTTTACAATCTGGTTTTAAAGTTTTTTATTGAATTTAATGTTTTAATATGATATCAAACTATCTTTGTTGATTATAACTTTATAAATCATTTAAAGACTGGAAAAATCTTTATATCATATTTACTTTTTCTCATACCATACGTCTTTGAACTTTATAAAAATAATTTTATCTTTTATTTATTAATTAACGACTATATTTTTCATAAATTTGAAAAATATAAATGTTTCAAAAAATTGTCTCAAGGCTAAGAACAAAAATTTATTCTAAGTAAATAATTATGCACTCTTAGTAGAAAGAAGCCATATTTTTTATGACCAATATATTGTACTAAAGTAATTTTTTATCAGATGGAAGTGGAATACTTAAAGAGCCATAAAATGTATGAACCATTACGGAAATTTTATTGCATCGTAGAAATCAATAAATTAGTTTTAATAATTTGTAAGATTTAGTCAGAGATAAATTTTTCAATACATAAAAGTAATTATAATCAATTTATGATTTTATTTTTATTTTATTTCATTCTATTTAATTACGGGCACGGATTAATATTAAATTATTATTAATTTTAATTAAATTAAATTAAAATGTTTTTTAATTATTATATAAGAATTTTAGGTAATTAATAACATTATTTAAAAGCTTTTAATATTTTCGTGAACCAAGTGAAATTATTTTTCGATATATTTACTCTTAAAATAAAGAAATATCTAAATGTTTGAGAATGAAGACCTGGAAAACTAGTAAAATTTAGTCCACTAAAACTTTAAGGGCTTTATAATAATGCCGTTATCGGCTTGCACATACATTTAAAAAAAGAACTGGAAGAAATATTTTTTCCGTAGTACCTTCGTCGTTGAACATGTGTAATGAGTTTAGCACTTATAAAAAATCAACAAGTCAGTTTATAAAACACAACCCATTTACAATTCTTAACAAATTTTTCTTAATATAATTGACCATAGACCTGCATAATTTACAAACCGTAAAACATTTTCTATAACTGAATTAATAATTAGTAGAAAAAAAAAAGAAAAAAATTAGTAACGCATAAGGCAAAAATAGAACGACACAGATAAGACACGGAACACATGCTCATAGCTGCGAGGGTCGCCGCGATAGCGCGCGCTGCAGCGAAAATTATTTATCCGGCGGGCGGCTCATCGTCGGAGGACACGAGGGAAAAAGGTATAAGATTCTCTCCCCTCGCGATATAAAAGAGCTCGCGTCGTAAAATATTTCGCTCGCTTGCTCGCCATCAACAAGTCCTTTATCCAGTGCTGCTGCTGCTACTTGCCGTAGCGGCCGCACAATAAAAATCCAACACGCGCTGTATTATCGATTTTTCTCCGCAGAACCGCTTTTCCCAGAGAAAGAGTGAGCCTCCCTCTTTTAATACAGCCGAGTGTAACGCGTATTCCGTCTTCGTCGTGTCTCGCTCTCCTTCTTTTGGGCTGTCTCCTAGGATGCGGCCCGTCGCCTCCGCAGCCGCCTCTTGTTTCCCGCTACACGACGGGGACAAACTCTATTTCTGGAACAAAATACTTTTCCCTGTCTGCTTTTAAGTACGATAAATCGCTCTCGGCTTTGGAAGCGCGCGAATTTACGGCCGCCCGAGCGAGCTTTAAAGGATATCTCGAGAAATCTTGATTTCGGTTGTAAAGATTGCGCGCTGGATTTTCCTTTTTTTTCGATATGAGGTTGTGAGATTTTTTAGCGATTGGAAACTTATTGATTATTCATTGGAGAGCTGTAATTATAATGTTATTGGATATTTCTTATGCATTATGAAATTGAATAAATATCTGGGGACTGAAAGAATTATTTAATTGAAAATAAGCTTGATAAATATGAGATACACGACTGAGTCAATATTTGTCAGGTTAATAATGCGGAGCGTTCAATTACTCGAATGTTAAGGGGCGTTACCTTACCCGTCACTGATGTGTTTTTATAATGAACCATCAATTACTTTGCTTCATTTAACATCGCATCTTCCTTTAATGTACTTAACGATATACCGTGTAATAATAATTATGACTATGTAATTATTAATTACATTTAACGATTATTCATCATATCAAATTATTAACATACAACAACGAGATTCTGTTGCTAGTAGTAAATTACATTTTTTAGAATAAATACGGAAAATACCATATTTATATGATTTATTGAATTTCATTTGTTAGCATGTCAAAAGAGTCATTACTATTAATAGTTCTTTATCTACACCTTTCTTTATATTTTTTAATATGATATATTAAATCATCACATTATATTAAATTAAATATCTTAAGGCTCTGGATTAAGGTGTTTACATTCGATTTCTCTTTATTTCAATCGACGGGTAACATTTTTATTAATTAGTTTAAAAAAAATTCTTTTTGAACGTCAGGATTATAAAACGAAAATCTACTTAATAAGTTTAAAATTTGAATTTATCGATCGCCATGAACAAGGCAAAGTTTAATAAAATATAATAAGATTTACTTTATTTTCTAAATCATTTTTAGTTATAAAAATGTTAAAAACTATTATATTATAATATATTTTAAAAGATATTGAACTGATTTTCATAACTAAATACAATGCCGCTAAATATTCAGTAAAATTGAAATTAAATTCAAGCGAATAAATTGTGTAAAGGTGTTTAAATTAATTAATGCTCGATATTCTAATAAATATTTAATCACTTTGTCAGAGCACGAAACGAGAATATAATTAATAAAACTGTAAATTTTATGAAACGCGTATAAAACTAAATTCCGAATAAATTACACCCAGAACGTGCTTCCTCGCATAGAAGCATAGCAGCCGTTAGCGGTTTTCATTTGCAACACCTTCATTTTAACAAGAGATAGCGTTATATTACGAATATATGGCATAATGTGAGTTACGCGCGTTTGATTCTATGAAGTGATTTTACTGCATTGCGCTGCTGCAGAATTATATCAGTTACAAACTTACAATTGATATACGTACTATATTACTAAAGTTATGGATATTATTAAATAAATAATAATCGATTTTATTTTTCTAATATAAAACATTTTCATATTTTCCGATTTGTTTCTATATCGATTATTGTTTATTTTAGAAAGGACGGTAAAATCTTTTATGAAGTTTATAGGGGTGCACAGGCGTGTTACACCCTGCGTAGAATTCCGAACACATTCCTATCTCTGCAGTATGTCTTTGACCCGTACAATTTCGTGTCCCTTTTTGTCTTTCTCCCGGCGTTTCCGAGGAATTCAGAGAGAACGGAAAAAAAGGATACAGGCTGTTTACCAAAGTCTGCAGGAGTTTATGTTTCTTTTGTGACAAGTATTTGAAGTAAATGGTAGATTTTTACAAAGCCACAAAACAAAAGTTTTATAATTAAATAATAATTTCTTATAAAATAAGAATTAAAAATTTGTTTAATAAATCACGCTAGTAAATGAATTTATAAATTCATAACTATGAAAATGAATCTAACTATTTTTCCTAAAAGAATCATCATTTACATCATGAAACGTAATATTTTTTTTAATCAGAGAGAAGACAAAAGACTTATAGTCTTATAGGCAACATTGCTCGTAAATGTACGACGGTAACTATCCAATCAAAAAAGTAATCTCAAGCAAACGACCGTTGCTAATTATTACAGCAGATAATTCGCTATCTCCCCTTTGAGCAGTAAAGCGACATCACTCCTTAGCCAGCGCTTCTCCCTAAATAAATCAATTTTTTTCTCACTCGCGAATTGCCAGAGAGCGTTAAAAAAGCATCAACAACGAGCAAGCGAGGAGGCCTCCCCCGTGGAAAAAAAGAACCGCGAGGGAAAAAAAGATTCAGCTCCTCCCGGCTTCTAATTTATCCGGCGCGTATAGAAACGTAGAAACAAAAAAGGCCGGGTGGACGGGGGGAGGGGGTGGAGAAGTGGAGAAAAAAGACGTCGTCGCCGTCGTCGTCAACGGAAGGGAAAGGCCAGCGCTCTGGCACGTAGTCTAGTCAGCGAAAGAGACTGCGACGATTCGCCCCCTCGCGCATACAAGGGAGAAGAAAGAGAAAGCGCTGGGGGCGGCTGCCGCTGCTGCTGCTGCGTGTGGGTTTTTGCCTCTGTGTTGTAGTGTACGTGTGTGGCTGTGCGGCCGCGAAGATGATTGACCGCGATGAAAGAAGGGTTGTAAAACGAGAGGCCTGCATCAGAGAAAGAGCGAGAGTAGCGAGGGAGGGGTGGCCAAGAACGGACACAAGGGAGGGAAAATAGAGAGGAGGCTGCCAGGAAGAGAAGAGAAAAGTCGACGTCGAGACGAAGGGCTCTCACAAGCCTGTGCTTGGATGTGTAATGCGCTACGTATAAAGATTCTGAAGAAGATTATCTATACATTGTGCCGGATTAGCCGAGGAATTATCTATTTTGTCATCGATTTTTTCCCTCTTTATTCAAGATAAGAGCATTAACATCATGCTTTTTAATTTTAGCGAAATTTGTAGCTAATAATGTAGAGAAAAAAATGTCGGGATTTTTTTTATTTTACAGTTTCTCCTTTTTTAAGAATTGGGAATTTTTTAATTTCTTGAAAAGCTTGGTAAAGCTTTTTTTTCGCCGTGATCGAGTTTTTAGATAAAAGTGCACTATCAACAAAAGTTTTAATGGATTATACGTTGGCTATAACGGGTTATCTTTTAAAAATTTTATTATTTTTTTTTTCAAGCTTCAGAATGATGTTTGGATTGAAAAATTCTGTAAAAATTGTGAGAATAAAATAGAAAAAAGTGTTTTGAAAAGTGAGACAGAAAGGTATTTTAGGATGTCCTGGAATTCCTGGAATTTTCTATTGTTGTCCTGAATCTTTGAGGTCATCAGTTGCTAGCCTAGAAAAATAGCGTTTGATGACAAAAAATTTCATAAAATTTTTAAATATTACATAGATTAATTAATTTCAAAATCATGATTATAACTTCTGTAATTCATTTTTTCGAGTACCACTTTCGCCCCCGACTCAAAAATATAAAAGTGGTATTTCCGCTCTCGTACGGCGAAAAATAGTATAGCGGAGGTAAAATGACAACCCCATAGCGTAACATACTATTTTACACGTTTTGAAAGAGTTTCATCTAAAGCTAATGTAATAAAAAGCTAATAAACTCGACCGATACAAAATCGT
The DNA here is from genome assembly GCA_030522685.1 of Eupelmus azureus. Taxonomy (NCBI): domain Eukaryota; kingdom Metazoa; phylum Arthropoda; class Insecta; order Hymenoptera; family Eupelmidae; genus Eupelmus; species Eupelmus azureus. Next base: position 5,006 of record JAPYZA010003116.1, on the reverse strand, counting down.
ATGAAACGATTGCCAAATATTTAAACATTAATATTAAATATTTAAAAAGAGTTACAGTTAGCACAAAAACTTTTACTGTCAGAAATTTTTCATACGCACTGTGTATGATATTGTGGGATTAAATTAAATGGAGTCTTATAGTTTTTTTTCTCCTTTGTATATCAACATACAACACGAGCACTCTTTTCATCGTTAATTATGAACTATGCTTTCAGCTTTCGTGTTGGAAAGCCGTCTTATCGTACTTTGAATTTGTACTTTTTTTATCTAGTTGTTTTAACATTTTTATTCAATATGATTATATTTTATTTTTATTTTCCAATTTATCCGATTATTGGTGAAAATAATTGTTTACATTCATTGGAAGCTGTCACCATTTCAGAGAAATACAAACATTTTATTTATTTTAGAATAAAGCGTATTTTAAAAAGTGCAAGAGTATCAAAAACACTGCATTTTAAAAATGTTTAAGTAACATTCGTAATTTTAAAAGCTTAAGGTATACAGCTGTGTCTAAGAAAAGAAATATTACCTCAAAAATAACTCGTACAACAGGAACAAGAATTTTCACTTTCTCTCATTATTTCCATTTGCAAGGGATTTTAAAAGTTCCATTCTTAAAGCATAAGATGTTTCATAAAACAATCCATTCGAAAATTGTAAGACGTCAATTCTTGTAATTACTTCTAAATAAAATTTATCAAAAGTTTAAAATCTTTAACCTCTAGTGAACTTACTCAAGCAAATGCTCGAAATGCTGAAAACATTGTACAGTCACAATGGTTAATGGCTTTGGGTTTAATAGGTCATCAATTATTCGCAATGAATACCATTCTATTTCGATCCCGACTCTCCACTTTTCGAATGAACGATATTTTAAAAAGCGCCCCAGCTAAAAACATTATTAATCATACCGCCGATCGACGAGCGCATATTTAATCCTGCAGTCGTTGCTCTTTGATATCTAAAAAAAAAAAGGCCGCAACCCCTGGCAACGTGTTATTCTTTCTCCGGCACTTGAACTCACCACTCACCCCTCAAGACAAAAGCCACAAAACAATTACACAGATAAAACTCCCCCTCCCTTACGAAAAAAAACCTCTCCCCCTCATTCCCGAATTTTCAATCCTCCCCAACCCTAAAAAGCGTACATCCTTCTCCTCCGACTTCTCGACTACTTGACTCTCTGCTGCATCTTTTATCCTCCAAGTCAAAGATAAGCCAATTTATGGTATTCCTCGGTGTTGCGCGCACCCCCGCACATCTGCGCGGTGAGAGAGAGAGAGCGAGAGCTGGTAGGGGGAGGAGCGCTGGTGCCGCCGCCGCCGCGCTGGCTCCTCGCTATATACGTGTGTACCGCACGCGCGCGCGGCGACGCGCCCCGGAGCGCGCATGTCCGTGGTGGTGGCAACCACCCAAGTGCCCCGAGCGCGCGCATATACGGCTCGTCGGGTTCGGCCAGTAGTTACCGACGAGTAGCCGCCGCCGAAGGAGCTACTGCACAGGCGAGAGCCCGCGCGCGCGCGCCCCCGCTCTTTCTTCGCCTCCTTGCGCGCTCTGTCTATCTCGTCTCTCTCTGCCTGTCTCTTGACCCCTGCCTTCTCTCTCTCTGTTTCTTCTCCGGTCCCGCTCCCACCTCCAGCCCCCTCCAGGCCCCACTTTCGCGCGCGAGTCCGAGTTTAAAAATAAAAATAAGGAAAAGCAAAGAAGCTGAAGGGTCCTTGGAGCCTAGCGCGGAGAGGATGCTCGAGCGCTCGTGAAAGAAGAAGAAGGAAGAATTGTCTTTGGTTGATAAATTTTTTCTTGCATACCGCGCACAGAGCGACAGAGCAAGCCGAATGCTGGCCGCTCCACGGTTTTCGCGGGCTTCGCCGTCACGGGCTAGTGCGACGGGCATCGAGTTGGCGCGAGCGTCTGTTACTACTGCTGCGAAGACGAGGCGGCAGAGACGACAAGGAGGCAAGAGCGATGCTCCGGCGTATTCGATTGTGCCATTGATTTCTGCGCGCCGCGCGCCTTGAAGGAACAGCCGAGGGAGGGTAGAGCCGAGAGAGCGGGCCAGAAAGAAGATATATACCTATGTGCGCGTGTGCCGCCGCCGCCGCTGCTGCTGCCGCTGCTGTCGTCGAGGATGATGCCACCGCTGCTCGGGATCTTGTTTGGCCTGCACGCCGCACGCCGGGTAAATCGCTCTTGTCTTTTTATATGTATCGATCCTCGGCTTTATTTTCCTTTGTTGCGCGCATGCTGAGTGTCGAGGTTACGAGGGAGTGATTTATTTTTATTTATCTCCCGGTTTGCTGATGACTTTTTTCTGTCTGCGCTTGCCGCTTTCCTCTCGTTATTATTTTTTTTTTTATTCTATAAACCGTGAGCACGGAGGAGGTGAGTGCGCGATCGATTTTTACGAGAGGGAAAGAGAGAGTGAGCGACTGTATGTGTGTGTATGCGCGAACGCGGGTCGTGTGTTTTGCTCCTCGCTTTATGCGGTTGCTCTCTTGTTGTTATGCATACAAGGCCCTTTTTTTCCTCCTCCACGCGGTGGCGGTGGCTCATCCGCGAGTCTGAGGGCTTTACGTCGCGAGCGTGAGCACGCCGTTATGCGCTCGCGCCGTAAAATTCTTTTATTTTTTTCGAAAAAGCGTGGGAAGAATGATGATGGCAGGCGTGCCGGCTGGATATACTGCCACTGCGAACAGAGAGACAGAGATAGGAGAAAGCGAGCGCGAGCAAGAGAGATAGCGCTTGCTTTAGATTAGGCGAGATAGATAGCACCGCGGCATGAAAAGAGAATTTTATTTGACTTTCGGGCCATTTTATTGTTGTCGCGCGCCCCCGCGGTGTATAGACGTGACAGAATTTTCGCCCGTTGAATTATTCACGCCGCGCAAGTAAAACATGCACTGTTTCACGGCGTTGCAGATTCGCTCTTTTTTTATCGGACTGCCGTTTTTTGTTTGCCCGCCCGTCAAGTGCGTTGATTAAATATCGCTTGCTTTTTCCGCTTCATTCATGAAATTTGACGAAATTAAAAGAGCTCAGCTAAACATAAACAGCCTTATAATCAACGTTTACGCTCATTCTGAAATCAAGCTCCCCCCGTCTAGTGAAAGTTTGCACTGTTATTAGCGTAAAAGCATACTCCTCTAATTAAATTCTAACTAAAGCACGAGGGCTTAGCTCCCGAAACTTTTATTTCAAGAAACTCCAGCTAGTTTCGCGCTCTGCGACTGCAAGAGCGGACCATTCTCCTCGAGATTTATCGAAAAAAAGTACGCTGCCCGCTGTAATATACAGCCCGGACGCCCGGAAAATTTCCCTTCGAAAAAACTTTCCAGCAGCAGTAAGCGTATAATTGAGGTGGCTAATTTCGTGCCTCTGAATTTTCCCGACCTCGCTTCCCCAGAGCGCAACGCAAAAAGATAGAAATAACGCGGCCCAAGCGGCTTTACCGTCGGCGCGCAATATTCCCCGCGCTGTGTATGATTGCAGTAGTAAAAATATTTGATTACCGGCTGATTGGAACAAGCAGCTTCTCCTTTCCGCTGCATCGCGGGGGATGAAAAATTAATCCTCTCGACGCGCTTTCTCATTATACCGGGGGCTCTGCACGCGCGTGAATAATCATTTTTATTTCATTCCCCGTAGCTCTGCGACGCAGCGCGCGCAATAATTAAGAAGATTTCGCTCGCCGGCGAATGTAATTTCACTCTCGTTATTGCGAGGAATAAAAATAAAAAACGAGGAGCTAGCGGCTGCCACCCGGAGTCAGTGACACGGCAATATTATCATTTCAAAGAAAAGTCGCGCGAACGCGGCTCTAGTTGGGGAACGTGAGCGTCTCGGGGTAAATTATTGGTAGTACGGCTCCCTCGTCTCCACCGCGAAAAAAAGGGAAATCCTCCATTTTTTTGAGGGATATGCAAACTGTGGCCCTCCAGCAAATCTGCGCGATGTGCTCGTATCTTTTAGCGCGATGAAAATTCTCGCATGCGTGTAGTACAACAGGACAAAATATACCGGGGGAGAAATTGAAAAGCTTCTTCTCGGTCATTCAAAGGGACTAATTAGCCTGTTATACGCGGGAGGGATGTATCCGCCCTCTCCCTCTCTCTTTGTCTCTCGCACCGCAGTGATTTTCAATTCATCGTGTGCGGTTCTCTCTCTCTCTTCCCCTTCCTGTATATTTCATTCATGAGTGTCCACGTATATGTGTTGGTGTATATTATATGTACATATATATACACACGCGCACACGCATGCATATATAGATATGCAGCGCGCTACATTATGTAGATTGCAAGTAATTAAAGGACTTGCCAGCAGGCAGTTTGCAGTTTCGCGCCTGCGCCTGCGAGCTTCCTCGATTATTGTCCTGGCGCGGCCAATTCCTGCAGGAGAATTATATTCAAGGCTCCGCGACGAACTGATAAAGGGGAGAGAAGCGGGCGCGAGCTCTAGGAGATAGCAAGAGGAGAAGAGTAAGCCCGGTGCCAAATTTTCCGCTGACCGAATTCCCGCGCTTCCTTTCGCCGAAAACTCTAGAATTCTCGTAATTTGTTTTTAAGAGATGCAATTAGACCTGCTGATTATATTGCCGTTTTCGAACAAATGTCAGAGTTTTTATAAATTCTTTTAAATATTGTATATTTTATTTTTTCTTATAAAATTTACTTCTTTTCAACATTATTTATTTAAATACTGAAAATCATTTTTATACCAAAGAATAAAACGGTATTATTATTCATTGTTTATTAAAGAATTCGATTCGTTAATACTTCATTTATTTTAACATGTTTCAAATGTCATAAATAGTAAATTTATGTAAAACTAATAAGCTTAAAATTCCCCTTTTGTTAATATTTGATTTCGATGATATTGACTTTGCAATATAGCGAAAAAAGTAATCTTGTAGGGTATAGCACCAGTCATTCAATTTTCTTAAAAACTACCGGAGTAGAAAATTAAATAGGTCCTAGAAACGTCTTATGCATATCAGCAAAACC
>JAPYZA010003115.1:0-15828 GCA_030522685.1 Eupelmus azureus | reverse complement strand
AAATCCGGTAATTCTTGAACTCCTTATTTATTTTGCATTTCTTAACCTTAAATTTCACGCTTCTCATACTTTGTAGGATTTAATGCAAAAGCCTCTGATCTAAAATTAGCACTGTGTTATTTTCGCGGCATAATACTAGGAAAATTTTTTAATAATAAACACAGTTTCTAAAAATAGCCAGAAAGAAAAAAACTAGCAAAATTACCTCTTTATAAAGTTGACCTGTCTGGCGGGAGCCGAGAAAAGAATTTTACCTGAATATGCAGATAACAGTTGCCGGGGGAGCCGCGGCCGGGCACTTGCAATGAATTATCATTGTTTTTCTTTATATTCTCCGCGAATGACTAATGATTAAGTGCAACGTACGCTCGTAAAGTCTCCTTTAATCTCCGCCAACAATGCACAGAACTCGGCGCTCGAAAAATATCAAGTTTTTTCCATTACCCACATTAAGCGCGAGAAAAAAATCACTTTTTTCTCTCTCTCTCCCTTTTTTTCAATAAAATCAACACACGGAAACGAGAGACAATAAAATTCAATTTCTTACGAAACAGCCATCGAGATCGGGACAAATGTAGACAGAATTGTTTTTTCTTTTTTTTTTTTCATTTCACATTTAACGAGAAGCTCAATGACAGGCGTCCATTTAAGGTGCGCCAGTTCTCTTTATCTCTTCGCGGCGGCGGATAACCGACAGCCTTGTGCCAGCCCGCGAGTTGCGGCATATAGATGTAGGTTCGGCCGCTTTTCACTGGGAGTTCGTCTATGTGTGTGGCAAATGGATTTTTAATTGAGGCTCGTTGAGAAAAATAAGAGAGAGAGTAGAACGGGAGGTGGGGGGATTAGAAAAGCGACGGTTCGTGGTGTCGACGTGTTGCGAGTCTGTCGATCGGTCGTTGCGCCTTTTCCGAAGTTTCAAAAGTAGGGAATGTCAGTTATTGGAATTTTTTCGAGTTTTGTATTCGGGTTCGATAGTGGATAGCTAATTAACAATAATCTGAATAAAGAAACATTTTTTCCATAATTTTCTTAGGATAACCGGTACAGGTGCGGTAATTGATTCATTAGCCTTTAAAACCGCAACTATGTATTTCATAAAAGAAGCACAACAAAAAAATCTCGTTCCGAATCCTTACTCCAATCAAAACACAAACTTTTCAACCCATTATATAAATTTTTACATAAACTCAACAAAACAAACAGCCCGCTTGGTAAATATCCCATTACCGCACCGCCAAACCCAATCAAAACAATCACACTTTTTTCCACCCTTACACAACCACCCACCGCACAAAAGAACCCACCTCTCCGCTAACCAGCCCAAACAGCTGAAAAATTCAATCAAGCCCCATTACGGAACAAAAATTCCAGCGAGAATTTCCACTCTCCGGCGAGGCGCGTCGGCCGCTAAATCAAGCGCACTTAGCGCTCCAACTGCTCGAGCCACGCGACTCTCATTATCGGCGACGCCCACGCGTACGACGCGCGTCAGGCCCGAGAAATTCCGAAACGATTTTTCCGGCGAGCGCGCGCAAATTGACGTGCACTCGCGCGCTGGCTGCGAGTAATTATGCAAATTAACGCGTCGCGCAACTATAATCGGCCCCCGAGGCGCGATCCTGAAATCGCGAAATCCATTAGGGGCCATTGTTTGCGCGGATGGCTTTGTCTCTTCCGTTTCTGCGAGCGGTGTTGCGATGGGTAATGAGGTTTGGAAATTTTGGCGGCAGGATGTATATAGCGCGGGTAGTGCATATCTGTAGGAAAGCGTTGCAAGCTAGTGGAAAATTAGCGATTAGAGGATGGCGGGCAACGAGCGCGTGTGATGTAAACATCAAATTATGGGTCGTTAAATTTTATTGGTTAAACAATATACGTATCGCGCTTTATTGCTCTTTAATTATTATGTTAAAACGGGCCATTAAAAGCCGCAAGTATATACCCAGCGGAAAAACCGTTATCTCCTCCCGATCTCCACTAAGCTTCCACTCTTGCTACAATAACCAATCTCAAAAGCCTCGCTCCCGTCAAAATCAAACCCAAATAAATCAATTCCCAATCCCCAGCAAACACAACCCTCCCTCTCCCCCCGCTGCCATTTAATCCATCAGAGAATAATCTCCGACTGCCTCGCTCCCCTCCATCATCCGAAACACATCAGCCGAAATTTGACCCTCTGCCAACTCTCTCGAGGCTCGCTCACGGTGAGAGTGCAGGCGCTCGTTAAGCTACATATCTCGGGGCCCGGCCGATGAGGAGTGTCGATCAAAAGTGCCAGCCCGCCCGGAGAGGGCAGCGCACTTTCTTTTCTGTTAACCCTCCGCGACCTTCGATCGCTTTTAGCCCAAAGGCGCTGAGCTTTCGCCAAGGCTGGCCGCAAGCTCGCAAGCTCGTTTAACGAGGTATATTTAACGCGATTATTCCGCGCGCCCGTAAGCGCGCAAAAAACGCTTTCGGAACTTTCCTTGGCTGCTTTCGGAGATGCTCTCGAGGCTGGGAAAACAGAGGCAATTGCGCAAATGGCGATGCGCGAGGCTGGCTTGCCGGAACGGGCTGTTACTACTTCGTCACGGCTGAGCTCTTTTTTCAGTCTAACGAGTATAGCGTTTTCGTCTGTCTTGCTGATTTGTATTCGGCTCTGCGAACCGTTTTAAATGCCAGCAATCAAAGCAATATCTGTCGGAGCCAAATACCAGCGCGATCGAAAGCTGCCGAGCAATAATCGCCCATAAACCGCAATCAGCTCTAATTCCAAAGCGTCTCGCGAGCCGGTCGAATCTGGCTCGCGCCCCTTCTTAAAAAAAAAACTAAAAAAAAGGTCAACGGGCCTCGGTAATACATAATCACACAACTCCAGCCGCTCATCCACTTTTTTCTCCTCCGCCTCCGAGCCTCGCCGTCTGTCTCTATGGGAAAATTCCGCAAGGAGCCTCCGCAAGCTCGCCCGCGTACTTACATATCGATCGGGCCTAATGAGCGATTAAACATGCAGCCGAGTGAGCCCGCGTGCGTAACAGACTCGCGCCGGCTTTCATTGGGGAAAATTCCTTCTAAACAGACACCTTGCGCTCGCTCGATTGTTCTTTCGCCGAGTGTACTTTGTACGATCGCGAGGGAACGAGGAGGAAAAGCGCTTTTTTTATGGAGTTGCGCGAGCGGGGTCAAGAGTCTAGAGAGAGCTGCGCGTGCGGGTATTTTTTTGGTGTTTGTTTTGGCGCGTAATTGCGAGGCGTCCTTTGCTGCTAAATTTAAAGCTCTTCCTCGGGCTTATTATTACGTAAAGCGCGAGTGGGCTGTGGGTAGAGTATAGGAGAGGCTAGAGTGGGGTAATTGGATGATTATAATTCTGCGAATCTATTGGTAAGGATAAAAAGTTAATTATGTCTCGGTGCTGTTTGCGAGAGACAGTTCCGCAAGGTGCAACCTGTGTAATTGAGAAAAACAGTGTGTAGGAAAATTTTGTCCTATTGGCTGAAAATATTCCAATAGCGCTTGACGTGCATGTGGTGGCGCGTCTTTGACGCGCGCTTGTAAATGTCGATCTTAATTTCATGATTTCATTAAGCCAGTGAGAGTTGCTTGAACCTCGCTGAATAACTAATTATCTCTCGTTTTGACCGTCCTCCAAAATATTTACCGCTCGCAAGCCTAGCCATTCAAACTTTTTGTTTCAAAACATATTTCATACGTGTTTTTGTTTGACTATCGGTTATTCGAGAAAAAAACGTTTATCGAGGCAGACACTTCGGAAGTTGAACTCGTCCAAATATTCCAATCGTATACAAGGAAAAATTAGTGTAGAAGCGCGTTTTATCGGAGGCTGTAATAAGCCGGGATGATTCACTCAATCTTGACTCTTCCCGATAACTTTAAGCCTGTACCACATTCATTCACGATTACCAATAACCCGGATAACCGAATACTCAATTCCCTCAAACCAGAATCAAAAGAAACCTCAATCGGCAGCAGCCTCCCATCTAAAAAATTCCAAAACCCAAACTCATCGCTCATCCCGCGACAAACAGCCCGCTATCAACACCTCCTCCCAAAAAACCCGTTGATTCACTAACTACCTCCACTCGACCCGAACCATAATCCCACCCTTCCACCCACAAAAAAAACATCTAATCGCACGTGAAATCCCGCGTGCGGAAGTTCAATTGACTCTCGGCTGCGTAAATGTCCGCGCGAGTGAAAGTGGGAGAGCGACGGCCCCACGCGCGCGCGAGCGGAGCTTGATGTGTATGTGTATATAGTCAGAAATTCGAGAAGCCCTCTGCGCGAGCGCGCGCGCGCTTTATCTCCGTGTGGCGCGCGGCGCCGCCGCCGCCGGCTGCCCGAGGAGTAGGGGCAGGATAAGCGAGAGAGCCAAGTCGCCGAGGCGGCGGCGAGCAACTTTTATTGCACCGAGTGCCGCGGAACCGACTAGACGCAAGTGAGAGAGAGCCGTTGGTGTGGTGGAGTTTTGGGTCGTTGAACGCCGAGCGGCTGGTTGAATTAGTGGTGTTTTAGGAGAGGACTTTGTGGTTTTTTCGGTCGGTTTTGTATTTTTGTGCGATACAAGGTGGAAATAGACTTTGGTGATTTTGTGAGAGCGAGTTGTGAGGAGAGACACGGACTTGGAGACTTTTGTTATCGATGGGTCGGCAGAGCTGAGGATCGTTCAAAGGTAATTGAGAGCGGGGTGGTTTTGTGGAGTGGAGTTTGAGGAGGGTGCGATTGTGTTGGCGATAAGTGACTGGTTTTTGGAGTTTGAGTTTGGATGAGAGGTATGCGTGCGATTGGTTTTGTAATTATTTTTTTGGATTATTAGGTAGTTGTTTTTGATTTTGATATTTAATGATTACGGAGTAACTTATCTATTCGATCTTCAGTTGCATTAAGAACACACTAGAAACTTATAACGCATTAGCAACTAGTCAGGAATCGTAACCTTTTTAATGGATTTTTCTGTTAGCGCAATGCTATTCCCTGTTCTAATGCCGCTGCATGACTGTCATTTTTTAATAGTGGGAAAGATATAAGTAAGCTTTAAATTTGCGATATGGAAATTACCGAAAAAATGATAAACTCATTTTGAAAAATATACCGATTACTTTTAGAATAGTGTAGTTGGAGAGGAACGAAAGAAGTGATGATGCCTCTTATTTTAACGATGAATAATGTTTTCAGTAAATAGGTACTCTCGTAAATATGGTTTTTCGAAGTAACCTTGTAAGGATACGTGAATTTGTTTTTAAATAAATGTTTTTAATAGAGATTTTACAATAATACAAATTTATTTATTATTATATCTCCAAAAAAATTTATTTTCTTAAAAAGAAGCATAAATATGAAATACGTCAAACAATAATGTTTTGGAAAGCATATTTTATCATAAATTAAATAATTATTGCACATTTGCTTTTATTGCCACATTAAATGAATTAAGTAACATCTACCAAAAATAATTATTATTACTACTGACAAAAACGATTATGAAATTTTCATCGAGCCAACAATAAGGAAATGTAATTGAGCAGATTCGCTTAGTAATCCCAACTGTTCAAATAGTTTTGATTTTAACGTGAAACTAATATACAGCATGTACTCTTAAGTAATCACAGACTGACGACCAAACTACACTCACTTGTGTACTCAGAGCGAAAAAAGTCGATTTGAATTATTTCAAAATAAACAGTTTCGCTTAGCTATGTGTACTTAACGTCGTTATCACAACTGTATTAATTCTTTTTTATGCCTTAATCATCATCGTATCATTATATTTACTCTCCCGAAGCTATACTTACCCGGCTAATTATAGACAACAATATGTACACACACAGCGCAAAAATAGCTCAACAAAAAGCAGAGAAAAAAATTCATTAACAAACCCGAGCGAGCAGAACCCAATTAACAAAATCACTCGCTTATGCCGTCCGCTTCCGCGAAAACACGGCCTCACGCAGCAAGCCAGCGAAAATCCGAAAATCAGCGCGGAAAAACAAAGTTGCGCCCGGCAAAGGGCTTCTAAGCTCGCGCGCTCCGCGCCTGTCTACTCGTTAAGAGAGAAAACGTTAACGAGATACCGCGTTCGCTCGGCCTTCCGCAAGTCGAGCCAAAAAGTCGCTCGCGGGTTCGGCTCGTTGCGAAACTGAGCGGCCGCATCAAGATTAATCGAGCCTCCGCGCTTTTCGTGGGGATGGAAAAAGACAGTTCGGAGATTGGCTGCTGGTGTTGCTTAAGCGGTTCGTTTCTTTGCTTTGATTGATTGTTGTTGCTGTGTGCTTTGATGGAGTGTGGAAATTATTATATGTTTTTTTGTTACAATGAAAGCTCGCTTTGCGCGTTTGTTATTGATTGAAGAGCTTCTTCTCGAGCTTTCTTGTGTATTGATAATTAATAATTTATTTAGTATAAGACATTATTTCCATCCGATCGGCGCGCATCCAGCCGTCTTGAAGGCATATGCATATATGTAAAACCGTATCGCGAGACGCCATTTTTAACGCTTCTCCGGCGAGAGCCCTAGTTACATTATTTAATCGCAATCGGCAGTCCGAGGGGGGTCATTTTTTATTTATTACCTCTAAAAATAGAAGCTGACAGCTGCGACTCCCGCCGTACGATGAAGCCATACCTCTTTCACATCCCATGGTATACGCGTTCACAATCAATACTCTGCGAGTTCGCGAAAAAAATAACAATACGTCAGACGCGTGCAGAAAGTTTAGACTTTCGAAAACGTCAGAACGATAAATAGCGGCAAAACAAAAACACGTTTCCCCGTCAGAGATGTATTCTCCATATTCGGCGGCTCGCACGAGTCAACCAGAAAAAAAAACCAGCACTATACTTATCTCTGAGTAATTAGCCGAGCGCTTGTATTAGCACAGAGACGAAATCCGTTATCTATCAGAGGAAACAGCTGACTTAATCGTGACCGCGGGTTCATCGGTGCTGCTGCTGATTCTGATGGGCTCTGTATCGCTCGTTTCGCGTGTCACTCGCGCTCGACGTCTGGCATCCGCTCGGAAGTATCGGAGATAGTATATATACGCACGGAGCATTCCGCGAAAGTGAAGATACATATTCCGATTTCTAATAGGCGTCATATAAGAAATTTGATTTTTTTTATGGATAAGTGAGGAAACGTTAGTTGGGGTCGGATGTCAAACACAATTCTGCCCACCAGAATAATCGTTGGAATAGATTAGCAGAAAGCCGTTACTAGATACCCGCCCAATCGCAGAATCCTCCGTGTATACGTCCATCCACGATGCACATAATTCGCATAAATGCGTAGTCGCCGGCTGCTCTGGCGCCGCGCGTATATACATCAGCGGCCGTACTAGACCGTGTCAGCGTCGGTTAGCTCGCGCATCGCTGCGCCACCCTGACGCGACGCTAGACTGCTCCGATATCTGTCTCTCGTACATGCGCTTGATATTAACGGCCTGTCCTGATAAGCCAAACTCATCGTCGCCCTCTGATGCGTTACGCGATGCCTATAACCTCATTACACCTCGCTCGAAATTTCACGCATTAAAATAAGGTCGCGCGCAACTTTTCGCTTCACGGGAGATAAACGAAGCCTAGATAAAACTTAATAACCGCGCCGGCGCGAGTATACACACTATGAGGGTAATTTGAATTTCGCGCGCTCGCAGAAGGGGTTCAAGTTTAAAGTCCGCTCGACGCGGCGAAACTGTGTCATAGGCCTTACCTATATCTCTCGCACCTCGCACCTTGCGCTGCGAGTTTCTCTCCTCGCACCGATTAACGGGCATTAACGCGCTCTGTACAGCCTAGCCTTTGTCTCAATCGTATATGCATTATCCAAGCGCTATATACCAGTACGTAAGTATGCAGCGGAGCATATACGCAACTCGCCGCCAGCAAACAAACAGGAAAATGTTCCGCGGCTTTTTGCTCCAGTTCGCTCGGCGATAATGCATTGTCTTATAGCCCCTCGGCGATCGCCGAAAAAAAAAAGAAGAAACGAGCTAGCCACCGCGCGGCGATTGACCGATGAGCTCTCGCCTTGACACCGCACGCGCGCGATTTTTTAGTCTCACCGCGAGCTTTTGTATAATTATAACAGTCGCGCTCTCGGTTATCCCGCAGGCTACATGTGTGTGTAGATATATATTGTGTCGAGCGTTTTTATGTAAGCTCGGCGAAATGCGAGAGCTGCTGCAGCGGCTTTCCAGAAATTTCGCGTTGGGAAATGTATATATGTGCGTGCGTTGCGCAACGCTCTCTTTCTCCGGGCGATTAAGTATGATGCATTGTGTCGTTGCGTGAGCCGGGAGCTGGCGAATCGGGGCGTATTATGGTCTTAATGCACGGGCGGGTGGCTGCTTTCTTCGGTTAGGTCGCTGGGCAGCTGGTCGGTTATTGTGATGGTTGCGTGCGGGTATGAATGAAAGCTGAGAGGAAAAGTGGAGGAAAGTTGGAAATTTAGAGAGGGAGATTGATGGGTTACTTAATTGAGATGTGCGATGTTTCGTTTTGTGAAACGTAAAGAGACGAGGGCACTTGCTTGATCAATTACGTGCTATATCGTACGTGTCAATATTGGCTTGGTATTGTTTGACTGTTGACTCGGCATTGCTTCAATATTAATTCAGCATTGATACTCATAAAAAATAAATAGCGGCAGTGCACATCAAACAGTACGCCACTTTTCATCGGTAAACTTTTTCTCCAAACACCCAGCTCCCTTAAAACTCCTCATTTCCTCAACAGAGCCTCATCAACCCTGAATCCCACCTCGCCTTCGACACCAGCGCTCTCTATTAATAATCCCAAATCCCTCAAACCCAAAACCTCACTTACACATCCGTCATTCACGCACGAGAGAAAACGAACAAACCAGCTCTCTCATCGCACCTCTCCTTGATACCAATACCACCCGTCGATGCGCGTTTACACTCTCCGCGAGTTATACCCTTGCCCCCGTTCAGCACCCTTTTTCCGCGATTAATTTTAGGCTTCGAGGCAAGGTCAGGCTCACTTGCTATAAACTGCACTCGAAATAAAACGCGGGGGCGTCGGCGGCGGGCGCAAAAAAGCAGCGAGATTAGGCGATCTCGCTTAAGGAATTATTTTCGACGCTGACCTCAGAGCGCAAAGAAAGAGAGAGCTTTTTTACGGCCCCACTCGGCCGAGAGCCCAGGCGGAACTGCATTTTCCGCGAAGCCCGCGCTGCAGTCTTTCTCGATCAGCACGCGAGCTCCGTAAATATTTTGAGAACGATTTTTCTCGCGATCTGCGAAACGATCGCCAGAATCCATATCTCGCGCCTTCCTTCTTTTTTTCCAAGCGCGGATGCGACCAGGAAATTCACTTCGAACCAAGATTTACAATGCGACTCGCGGCTGGCGGTTGTAAGCGCGGCGTAAATCACGACGGGGAGCTTGCACGCGCCAGCTAAGAAAGTGCCTCGGTCAGCCCTAAACGCGTAATAGGATACACAAGCTGATGCGCGCGTGGACGCGTGGAGAAAGAAAAATGCATTTCTCTCTCTCCTTTGTGCGAAAGGCCGAGCGTTGCAAAATGCTATCGAGCGGCGATTAAATTTTAAACGCGGTTTATCTCTCCGCTTGATTATATCGGCTTGCGGAGCCGGGCAATTAAACGTTACAGCCGCTGCGGTGAAGCGACGCTCGACGAGCTCATTACCCAACTGAGTATATAGATGTCGTTTACAATAATGCAATTGTCACAGCCTAGGGACTTTCGAATAAAAATTAGCGGACGGCGCAGGAGGAAATACTTTCTAACTCGGCGGCGCGCTCGTCTTTTCCAGGTAGCATTTATTGTTTTCACCGGTGCAAAGAATTTTCCGTTCTCTAATCATATCCACAATTAATTAGCTTTCGAGCCGGCTTGAATTATAGCATCGCCGCTGGCCGGCCTCTCTCGGGTAAAAGTTACTTTCCACGCGCTTGGAAATTATACGCGAGCGGTTTCCTAGCGAGCCTGGAAAAATTGATTATTATTTCCTGAAACGAGCGATTTGCCGCATTATGATTTACTTCTGTAATTGTATTTTTTTTTCATTGCGAGCTGTTTTATGCTCCGGTCGTTATTATACTGCGGATAATTCTTATGAAAAAAAACTCGGCGTTGAAGCATTTTTCAAGCAAGCAGTGCTTCTTTCTGGATAAAATTACAGCTGGCTATGTATCTCACGTATAGAATATACGGTCATAAAAAGAATCATCAGATCGATGCATCGTATTAAGACGTTTTTTCGAATTTTCCTCAATTATCTTAATCGCCGCTACATTTTCGCAAACACACACAGCGACACACGGCGCAAGGCGCGTTACAATTACTCTCGTATCGGTTTACATAATCCCGTACGTGCCGCAATTTCGGTCTTTACATAATTTCGACTTTATAATAATACGTTCCACAAAAAAAGCCAAAAGTTTCGTTTCCCCGTCCAAGGACACAGCGTTTCCAAGCGGAATGCAACTTGCCACATACACACACACACACAAGCAGTCGAGCTGCCGCATGAATAATCCGAATCTAGCCACTCCTCGCACAATGCTGAAGTGAAAAAAAAAATTCCGCGGGACGCGCGCTTTTCACGTTTATATATGTATACGCGCTCTGTGATAGTTGAGCAACGAGCGCCGGAGTTACGACATCGCTCACGCCCTGCGCTCGTGTGGTTGGATGCATTTCTGCGGGCTTTTTAACGAGGATGGGCGCGTTAATGGGTTTTTATGCTTGATTAGTGGAGTGCCGATTGCGATCGGAGATTATTATCGGGCTGGGAATCGATTGGGTTTTTAAGGTGATGCGAGAGCCGCCTTTGAGAATAGGGGAATGTGATTTTTCGCATTTAATTTTTAATTATTCTAAAATTTGTCGATTTCAAGTTGTTTTAATATAGAAAAATTAAAAAATAAATGAAGCAAATGGGTTCTAGCATTCTCTATTAAAAGGAGGATTTTATGTCGCCTTAAGGCTGAATAATACGAAATGGATTGCGGAATGTTTAGCAGGTGCGCGCGTCGGCTGATAATTCGCTTTATTGAAAGATGATTATTAAAGACGATTAGGAATCTCATATCGAGCTCACGCGTTATGAGTATTAAGTAATCGCAAGTCGAAGCTTTCTTTGATACATAACTTTTTACGTCTCCAGCACATAAATAAAAAAATTCAATAATCTTCTATAGCCACTCTCGCACTGCATTAGCATGGAATCTCTCTCTCACTCTCTTAGAAAAGTAAACTTCAACGGAATAACCGGAATCGCGGCGAGGTCGACCGGCCTTACCTCACTCTGTGAGGTAATGTCGCTCTCGCACTTACCTTTTCAATTTCATCTGGAAACTTACAAACTCCTAATCCCTACACATAACCCATCCACAACATTTTCCTCTCACCCCACCCATCACCTCCAAAACTCACCCCAACATCCCCCCTTACAAAAAAAAAATTCATCCAGACCAATGGCCTTTGCCGCCAACGAAGGCGTGCACCGAGCTAGCAGCTACACCACCCACGCGCCTAGAGCAGCGTAACGCACTATAATTGGATTCCGCGCGGATGGCCGACGTCTCGCTCGCTGCGATTTTCCCCCGAGGGGGGCTCGATCGCGCGCGGCCCGAAGGCCTTTTCCGAAGCCGTCGACGCGCTGTCTGTGCGCGCGAGCGCGGAGCTTGACCTTATCTCTTTCTAAGCGAGTGCGTGGGAGTGCGCGAGAGAGAGGGACTCGGGATTCTCGCGTGTTTAATTGCGAAAGGAGAGGATTCGGATGGGTGGGGTTGTGGGAGCGGATGTGGATGTGGGGAAACGCGGCGTTGTTTGCAGATTTTTACCTACTTTTTGAGAATTTTTAATGAGGAAAATGGGAGGTGAGAGTTGGGAAAATCGGACGGTTCTGGTGGGTTTTCAGGTTGGTGTTTGGGTTCTGTTTGTTCTGGACGATTTTTAATGATTTTATTGAATTTTAGTTAAATCAATGCCTAATCGGAAAGATTGTTACTCGATAAAAGAATTCGCTTTATCTCTCAAAGTTTTTAAGTTAAAAAATATGTTTTTTTAGTTCGACGAGATATTAAACTGATAAACTGCCTTAATTTTCCATATCAAAGAGCGCATAGCGCACTATCTTATTATAATTATTGCTTAGATAACCCCCCATCTATATATCGACCACAATCTTCACTTAAAATCATCCCACAAAACTCTTCAAATTTAAAATAACTCTCAAACTCAATCCTCTTAAAACACTCTTAAATCGTCCTTCTTCAAAACACATCCACCAGTACAAAAGCTCTTAACAAGTAAACAGGCCATTATTTACATTCGGGTGCATATAGCCTATCACAAACCGCTCACTCACACAACTATCGAATTAATTTATTTACTTGTTTATTCATCTCCACCCGCTGACGCTCGGCGTTATCAAACTTATCGCTCTGCCAATCTGACCATGGCACACATGCGCACAAAATCACATCAATACCATCTCCGTCTCTTTTCCTCTCGCGTCCCTACCTCGGCTCGCCGATCGCATAATATCCACAAGCATAACGCCACCTTATCAGCCGAACCTCCGTCTCCAACAGCGTAATTTCAATAATCAAGGAACGGATTATCTAGCCCCGAGCAAGCCCGACGCATGGATTCACCAACAAAGTACATACTTTCGCGGGCAAACTATTTTATCCGGTGGCAATCTTAATCCTTCTTGTTCTCGTTCTTGTGCTTATCGCGATAAGCCCAGCTCCGCGCGGGGGCGAAGGAATTTTATCTGCGAGCCGGGACGCTCGCTTTCTCGAGTGTAATTGTGCGATAAGCGCTGCAGCGGGACAACTATATAATTCTCGAGCGAGCGGCCGAGCTGACAGAAGTCGAGAGTCCGACGACCGCTGCGGATTCGTCTGTGATTAGTGGTTTCGCTTTGATGGTTTTGACGCGCGCTTGAGTTTCGTTTTGTTTGGTTTTGAGATATGGAGAGTTGACGCTGGTTTTTCGGTCCTGAGCCTGTTGTGAGTGTGCTTTGTTGATATTTTGGGTAGGTCGTGGGTGGGTTGTGCGAATGATTAGTGCGGTCATACCGATTTTTAACGATTTGATTAGTGAATCGTCTGACTATCTGTGCATCAAACTTCATTTTATTTATAATTTTCAAAACTTGCGCTGTGTACGTTCGTAAAAAAACTTTCGATCCAACTCGCGGCACAGTAGCTCGATAAGCTATCTTGCTCTCGGGTCTCGAGCGACTTTAAATCCCCCTTTTGATTTTTAATCGGTACAAAATCGATCAACGCCGACCGGCAGGTAATCACTACTTGATCTCTTTGTTTTGGCAACACGAGCATTCCGCGGCGTACGAACCGCAGGCGGAATATTTTCGTGAGCCGAGCCAAAAGGATGTATAAATTTCGGTCACCCGCGTCGTATGGCTACCGATCGCCTGATGATTCAGCGCGCGGCTCGACCATTGCTAAACCGCATACACACTTCCAGCCGCATCGGCTGAATTCTCCGGCTCCAAAAGTCACGTCCCATCGGGAATGTTTGTGAAATCGAGAGCCTACTTATAGCACTGCGCATATTAAAAAAAAAATGAAAGAAAAGAAATAATTCACCCAAGGCCTTTAGCTAAGGAATTCGACGATTTCAGCAAAATGTGTAACGTCGACTCTGTTTGATTGCAGGAACGTGGAATCATTTATGAATGGATGGCGGTTCGACGGAGGACGCGGGCGGTGGATCGGTTGCGGGCCTGGGAGGCCTGGAAAGATGGCGGGCCCACACGAAAATCGTCGCCTGGTGCCTGGTGCTCTTTGGCTCGGTCCTGCTCAATGCCACCCTCCTCGTCGCCTTCGTCAGGCGGCCCGGGCTCAGGACCATATCCAACAGGTTGGTTTTTACCAAGTGATTGCTTGTTGTTTTTTTTCTTTCTTGATTCTTGCCTTTGTCTGGTTCTCTTTTATGGATCGGTATTTTGGAGAATCTGAGGGTTAATTAGAGAGACTTCGGTTATTGCTAGGGTTTCAAAAGCAATATTACGTAATTTAAAGTATTTAAACAATAGTTCTACAGTTTTAAAAACAATTTTCTAAAAATTTATGGAACAACTATAAAGATAATAATTAGACTTTTACCACTTAACTAAATCACTCAAACAGCGCACAATCCTCGCAAAATAACAGCAGCACAGACAATAGCCTCAATTACTAACATCGGCATAATTGCGCGCCAATTTGCGACCCGATTTCCTTCGCGTGGGCAGACCACACGCTCGCTCGGGCAGAAAAAAAAACCCGACCGACCCCGACTTTCGGGGCCGCGTCTTAGACGCACCGTCCCCTTCGTCTATACACACACGCGTCTAGCTCCTTTTTTAAATCGCCTATTCCGACCTTCGCTTGCTCATCCTACGCGCGATCTCTATAAATTAGCCGGGGCCGCTGCGCTCTGCCCTTGTCCGTGCGCATAAATCGAACGACAAAAAAAACAGGATGAAACAGAAAAAAAGTTGCATAATTGCCCGGCGAGGATACATCCTCGTGCACCGGTCCGACGCGTTTTCTAACGGTTCCGTCCAGCGCGTAGCTATACGTTTTGCTTCGAGATAGAAGGGGAACTATCGCAAGTGCAAAAGTCGACATTGACGCGTGAGAAAGCGTCGAAAAATTGAATCAAGGAAAAGAAGGTCGCGCTCGTAATTATGTAAGGCGACAAAGGCGCGCGTGGCCCGGAGCTGGTATAGTCACAATCGAATATTCGACGCCGGATTAATGGCGGCGGCTTTCGCGCGCGGTTGACGTGTTTGTAAATGTATATCGGCTCGCCGCGGAATCTGCATAGTCATAGATTTGGCGAATGATAAACGACGGTTTGTCAAACTTAATTGGACTATTACAGCGGCGTCGCGATAAAAAAGATACGTATACAAGCCGGTTTCTGTCGCGGTTCATACGTTTTCGCATTTTATTATAGCCGGGCGCTCGAGCGTTTTTTAAAGCTACGCGGAAGCGTTTCAGGATTATCGTGAAAAATCATCCTGAAACCGCAGGTAAAATCAGTATCGGTCTTAGTAGCGTTTTGTAAGAAACGAAGTTCGTGTAGAGTCAAGGACTCCGGATGTCCTCGTAAACGCAACGTGGAATTCTTTTCAAGCAAGATTTTCCCCTTAAATATAAAGGAAAACTTGGACTCGAGGAAAGTTTACGGCGGTGAATTCCCCAGCCATGGAAGCGTTTTAATGCATCGATATGAGGCAAGGACAGACGATGATTAAGCGGAGAGTAGCGCCTATTCATATAGGCACGTTTCTTTTTATTGGTGGTGTGGTTTATGGAAGATTACGCGTCGGTGCTTTGCGTGGTGCTTTGAATTGGATGATCTTATCTGTTTTGATTTTTTTGTCTATTGTAAATGATTGAGATCGGGCATTTTTTTAGTAGTATTTGGTTTAATCGATCGGGATATTTATTACGTTACGGAAAGAGGGTTGCGAGGTTGTTATTGCCTCTAATTGACAGAGTTTGAATTAATAATAAGGTTGAATTGCAGTATATTTGATAATTTGATTGATTCAATTATATCATTTGTAGTATAATGGTAGATGTTTAAAATACGTTTATTAAGGCTAATATTTTTATTGAGAATAATTACAAAGAATATTCGTAGTAATAATTTTTTTATTATCATTGACGCTTCACAATTTATCTAATATCTATACTCACTTATAAAACTAATGAAGGATTACTCGAGATAAAGAGAAAATGAATATTATAAATAGAAATATTTTGCAGTAAAACTACTTCAATTAATCGCAGCCCTAATTAAATTCTCTTGCCG
>JAPYZA010003114.1:0-20733 GCA_030522685.1 Eupelmus azureus | reverse complement strand
CGATAAAAGGTAGAGGCCCGCGCGCATAAGAGGAGCCAAGGAAAAAGGAAGAATCGGAAGGACGTTCCAAAAATATCGTTTATAAGAGCTTTTGGTATGCACGTCGGAGTATCCGCGTGCGCCGTATAAAGCATTAATAACGACTCTGGTGCAGGCTGCTCTGGGCTTAGAGAACCGAGAGACGCCGAAAAACAACCCTACGAATAAATTCCCGGGTGATTCGATGCGGCAGCGCTCGTGCGGCTCGCGACGGATTTATATGGAAGCTTATAACTTTTGGGATCTGGCTTTTGGAAATTCCGCGGCGGGATATACCCGAGAGGGACGTGACGCCAGGCCTAAAGAGAGATTTATTCGAAAATTAGTACTTTTACCCTGACACGTGGCCCTTTAGTCCTCCCCCTTTTTTATATGAATTATTGCGCTTTAAGCTTGTGTTTAAATCTCGTTACCGCGCGACTAAATTCGCGCTTCTTGCGCTCGCCGAGGGCCGCTCGAGGCGAAAGAGTAATGCGCAAATGATTTCCGACTAATTGGATAAATTTCTTTCTCACTTTAGCTTTGGAAAAAAGCATTTTACGACATTCGCCGCGGCTATTTACGTCAATTTGAATAACGAAACAAGAACCGTCTGCCTTGTCAATTCGAATTAGCATAAAACGCCGCGGGAAAACTCAAAAATATTTTCCCGCCGAAGAATAGCTGTCTTACGACCTTACCTAAAATTTATGAATCGTAAAATTAACAAACAGCCGCGTATCATTGTGATCGAGCCCGCGGCGGCGCATTCCCAACAATCGCCTCGGCGCGCGCCGTTATTCCCAAATCTTTACATAACAGCCTGCGTCGGGCGAGCTTCCGAGCATCCTAGGGGCCGGTAACGAGCCTGCGTCGTAACGGAGCTGCGCGACGCACTCACACAGACGCACATTCATTACGCGGGATTTCTAAAACACAGTGCATTTGCCTCTCGCAGGTGAAAGTGTGCGTATACGCGTCCTCGAGCGTTAGCTGCAGAGCCGGGGAAGGCGCGGGGTGTAAAAAGGCCGGGGGATCGCCGGCGGGGAGAAATAGAACGTGAAAACAAGTGCCGATGACGATAACCGGTCCCCTACTGGGGGGAGCGGAGGGGGAGAGAGAGGAAACGGGCCGGCGAAAATGAGAGAAGCGACCAAGTTACATCCACGCAGTTGGCTTGACCGCTTGCGTACGTACGTGGGAAAGGGGTACAAAAAGGCGTGAGGTAATCACCGGCGTAATGATAATAAGGCGATCTCTCTGCTGGTACTCTCGGAGGCCGAGTCGGCAGCCAATTATGCCCGTTTTATTGGGCGGGCTCTTATCGTGCGACTAGCCGAGCGCAGTGGAAAATCGAAGAGGAGCTGCTAAGTCGCGACGTATCGAAAGCAAATCTGGCCTGACCAGTTTATTATACTTACCGAGCGAGAGCGAGAGAGCAGTCCAGCGACGTACGTGCTCGAGCTCGCCTCGGAAGTTATAAATTTCGCGGAAAATTATCCCGCGGATACATCCGTCCTCTCTCTCGCTCGTCGGCAGGAAGATGCATATAAAATTCGCGCTCGCGACTGACGTCTTCTTTTTCCTCGCCTATACATCTCGGGGCCCGTAAAAGCATTGGAAAGTTCGTCGACAGGCGATCCTTTATTTTTTGCAGCCGCCGCCTCTTTTAAGCGCCGCGCGCGCGAGAGCGCGATTTCTCGGGCCGATAAAGAAACTCGATATCCCGGGGAGTCATTCACTTTCGTCGTCGCCTGAGCTCGCGAGTCCGGATGACACGCGACAGGTGTGTGCGAGAGCGAGAGAGCTCGTCAGTGATTCAGGTCTTTTTCGCAGGAAGCGATTTCACGGAAGCGCGCGCGCTCGTCTACTCAGCATCGCGAGCGCCTCGAGAGATCGAGCACACAAGTGTGTGTGTATATGTGTAATAATGCGCCGGACGAGCGGCCGGCTCAGTCGCGCTTCGTCAGCCGAGCTGGCAATAAGAAACTCGAGACACCCACTCGCGCGCGTGCCGTCTGGATTTTCGTCAAGTTTGTATATAGGAGGGCGTAACCCTTTTGTTTTTTTTAAACGAGAGAAAGCGTTTACGTAGCGGAGGCTAGTTCCTCGTGATAAACGCGAGGCGGGAGAGTGAATAGCTTCTAAATTTACGTTTTGTAACGAGCGGGAGAAAAATGAGCTGGAGATAAGTGTATAAACGGCCGGGACGAGGAGAGATGAGCAGCAGCGGCAGTAAAGCAGCCAGGATCCAGCGAGGCGTAGGAAAATACATAAAACGCGGGTAGTTAAGCGCCCGGGGGCTCTGCGTTAAATCAGCGAGGAGGGTATACACAGACGGCCGCTGTATATACAGCCGTGGACGAACAGAGCGCGCGCACGCAACGAGCTGTCCGTCGAACTCGAGCTCCTCGCTCGCAGCCGGGGGAAAAGATGTTTGTCAAATACGTCGACGTGTTTTCCGACGAGGGCTACGCTTCCGATACGCAAAATGTAAGTACATGAACGGGCGGTGGCCTCGTGTGTGGGTGTATGTATAGTATTATACAAACTCGCTGGGTACACATACTTGAACGTAAATGTTAATCTGTCGCTCGCGAGCGCGAGAGGTGAATCACTTGCTTTTGTATGAGAAAAACACGCGGCTCTGACGATCATCATTGTGATGCCGTGTGCGCGTACTAGCCTAATCAAGAGCAATTTTCATTAAGAAGCGCGTGCGCGCCCACGCGTATGATTGGCTCGGCGTGCCTTTAGGTACGATGAGTAATAAAAAAAACGCTGGCTGAATAACTCGGCCACTCGACGACGGATCTTTGACGTTTCACAGCCGCGTTTATGTAATAACTCTTACGCTCGGGAATGCTTATCATTTTTTCTCGATTCTCGATTTTTACGTCAATTAATAGAGCACGGCTGGAGGTGAGGAAAGAGCGTCGCTTTCGAAATATCGCTCGGCGTAACAATAGCGAAAAAATGACCTCCCTCCCGCGCCGTAAAATTCAATCGCGGCCCTCGCGCGGGTATAAAAACGCAATGAAATTTAATTAATGAGCTCCGGATAGATTTTCCAGCCGCAGAAAACACACGCGTACGCGGCGATCGATAATAACGGCGAGTCGATCGTGTGTACCGATCGACAAGTTGATTGCTCACTTCGAGCGCAATATAACGAGGCACGATGCAGCCAGCGTAAAGGCGGTAATTGAATATCGATACTAAACTCGCGTGTATCGATAGTAAATATAGACGGCGCATAATAAAATATCGCAGAAAGGAAAATTAACAGGAGTTGCGGCTGCCCGTCGAGTCTTTTTCGCTTGCTTATATAGACTCCCGTGCTCGCTGGGAGTGCGCTTTTCGAGCGGTTATATTATTGGGTTGAGCTTTTTGTCGCTGTATGAGCAGAGATAAATATCTCTAAAGACATTTCTAGTACTTCTGATAATATTTACACATTAGCAAACAGTGGAAATGGCTGAATAGTCTAATTTCAGAGAGCTTAGGAATCTTGGGTGTACACAGTACATAAATCCGGCTCGGCAGCGAACGATAATAAAGCCGTTTCCTTCTTATTGTAGTTCGTTGCGCCGCGAATTTTTCACAAGACAGGATCGAAGCCCTTTATATGCAGGAACGCAGGTAAATAGAGAAACGTTTCCCACTCCACAGAGTCCTGATCGAATGTTGCGGTTTCGGCCTCGGCTTACCGCGCGGCTCGCAGCCCCGCGCGCTGCGCTGGCTTGTCTAAGCTAACCGAAAATTCCATTGTCGCAGCTCGTAACCTGCTGCTTTATTCGCCGAGTTGCGCGAGCTCTAAGCCGACAAGCAGCCCCCCTTGCTACACCCGGGAAGTCTACAAAGACGGCAATCATAATAATTCACAGTTTGCGTACATTGTTGTGGTTTTGGATATGCGGATAAAAAGATTTTTCGCTCTTGCGAAATTTCAAAGCTACCTTCTTTCAAGTGTACACGTGTAACGAAGAAAAAAATGCGTATAAAGTAGCCGAGCTGAGGATAAAATTTTATGCCTTGCCGTGCACGACAGCAGCGACAACAGCGTAGGATAATTAATTTAGAGTTATAAGAGCCCGCACCCTTCACCCTGACGTTTATTATCAACGCTATATATATATGAATAGCCATTCAAACCTTCCAGCATAAAAAACTGTGTCTTTGCCTTTCTGATCAATTGCGCTTAATTGAATACACGCACGTACACACTCTCAAACCACTAAGCCAAAAGATAAAAAGGCGATAGCATAATAGAGAGAGTGAAACGTGTGTCGAACAAAAGCCACGGCGCACATATACGTATACGCATGCATGTAACGAATTCCAATTTCGCTTTCAGGTTCAGAGGCTTGCCGAGTACGAGAGGTATCTGGGACAGGAAGCGCGGAATTTAGCCGCCTCGGAGAGCGGAAGCGGCGGCAGCGGCGTCGGCAGCGGCGCGGTGCTCCAGCGCGGACAGCTCGAGGGCGACCTGCACCGCATCCAGGAGCTCTTTCCCAACGACAATCTTCGACTTCACGAGCAGGACGTCCTCACCACGGTAATATACACCTTGCTTTTCTCTGTTTCTTGATTTTTCGGCTTGTTGACGATGATTCATAGAAAAATGATGATGGGTTTTTTATTGATAAACGGGGATTCGGTCGGCTCGTTGACTCATGCTAGATCGATGATTATCTTTTGATTATTCCGAGAGACGCTGGTGTGAAGTCGGCTAACTGCCTTTAATTGAATGCCAAATAATGATTTCACTTTATTAAATCGGTACTATATAATAGCTTTGCTCTCGATATCGATCGACGCAATCGATAAACGCTCTAATAAAGACAAAAAAACCCACTATTATAGTAAATACGTCACACGCGCGGCGTACAATAAAAGGCCCAAAGACGGCAGCCCCAACGAAATAAATAAATTATAAAGCAACGATGGACAAGCGCGATAAAGGCACACACGACTCTTTCGTTACGAGAAAAGAGCGCGCTATGAAATTACACGCGAGCGGACTTAATACAGTAAAGTATATCGCGCGCAGTTCGCGAGAGGTGCTGAGAGGAGAGAAAAAAAAGGCAGCGCGCGCGGAAAAGGTGTCGGTTGCCTCGTACACGCTGCACTCGCCGCGTATATAATACCCGGCGCATTATGCCATTGTCCTCGCGCGTGGGCCAAGCGAGAGCTCGCTTCGCGATTTGCATTCGCTGGGCGTGCATATACAGCCGCGCGGCACGCGCCATTGTCGATTTGCGTGGATTACCAAGCATTAGAGAAATTATCTCCGCGCTGCGATTCATCAATATGCGCCGCGCTCTCGATTAGCGCGAGAGTCTCTTTCGCAAAGGCTCGAGCGCGATGGCTATATAAACGTAAAATGGTATAGGCTGGGAGAGAGGGAGCAGGAATGAAGGTGAACGTGGGCAGCGGAGGAGCGAGCGTCGATCCGGAAAATGCCGGGGAAAAAATAAAGGCGGGAGAGGGAAGCCAGGGAAATAAGCGAGTAGGCGACTTAACGAAAGCCCGGACGTGTAGATACCGGGAGTCTCTCTTTCTCCAGGCGCGCTCTGCTGCAGGAATCGAAAATGAAGCGAAGCGTATAATCTCATTCTGCGAAGGGAGAGAGAGAGAAAGAGGCTCTCTAGGATATCCGCAGGAAAAAAGGGCTAACGAGTGAGCGCGAACAGGGGGATAAGAAATGAAAGAAGGAACGCGCGAAATAAATCAAGCCGGGAGAGCTCGCGGAAGCTAGAGCCTCGGCGAAGCGGCCCCGTGTCACCGCACGGCGCGTTCGCTCGTTATTGGAGTCGCGCGAGCGCCCGAGGATAATGACGACGAGGGCCGATCTCTATTTCTATAGATTTCGCGCTCGCGCAGCTTCCATTGCTTATTCGCGCTGATTCGCGGTAAATCGCCGGCATCGAGCTATGCCCCGCCGAGGCGCTCGGGGCAGTTATTCAGCGGCCTTACAAGCGCTATTGAGAGAACAAAAGCTCGGGCATTTACATGCGGACGTAAGAATTTCATTTGTCTCGGGCTCTGCGCGCGAGAGCCGTTTAGAGGCCTGGATCTCGGCTTCGAATCTTTTCGTTCTTTATTAACTCTCGGGCGCGTGTTTACGCTGAGATAAAATTTATTGCTTGCTTATTGATGGATAATATTTACCGGCTTATCGGGGATAGATAACGCGTGCTCCATTCATGTGCGATAATTTTTGTATGCCAAGCGTTTTTCTTCGCACGTACACTCCCGGTCTTTTCGCGCGCAAATTATCCAGCCCATCGCGCCGGTTGACAATTACGAAACGAAACAAAACGCAGCGGGAGTATACGGACCAGCCTCGGGCTCTATTCCGTACAGGAAGTTTATTGTAATTGATCAGAGTTGCGTAGCCCCAGCACTAGTACGTACACACGTATACGAACGCACGCATCTAACCGCAGGAGCGCCGAGGCGTAAAGCGATTTTCCGGCACGGCTTCCTCGCGGCTAATAGCGGGAGCCTCTTCGAAATTTCAAATTGGCCGCGCGAGAGGCGTTTTGCTTTTTTTGCCCGCGCTCAGAAAGGCTTGAAAAGCGCGCGCATGAAAGTCAACGAGTCGAGGCGCAAATTTCAATAACAACGAGCCCGAGCCTCCGCCGAGTTGTTTATCGCATAGCTAATCGCATCGTTCTTCCAGAAGCCGAAGAATGTGGTCCGAAAGAGGAACGGAGCGAGCTCGGGAAGACTGCCGAGGGCGCTATCGCAAAAGTCCCTCAGCGTCAGCGCCAACAATGTGCCAGCGCCCAAATCGCCGCCCAGGGTCTTTCTACTTGAGACGCCTGTTCAGTTCACAACGGTAAGTCGATGCTTTCTATATACAAGCCTTGTGGAAATTTTATACGGATGCTCTAGTTTGGAAGGGAAATATTTGTATTTTTGGAAAATCGATCTGTTTTCGGTATACAAGCTCAAATAGCGCTGCGTGAACTAGATTTTTCAAAAGGCTGTCAATCGCAGTTTTGTTGGGATTAATGAATAAATAACGAGCTCGAATCCAACGCGAGCAGAGCCTCGCCGTGAGACTGTTTTCTTGGTCACGGAGGGCTGTGCAAGCGCGCGCGCCATTAAGTTTTCTGAAAAATGATACTTTATATACACGCGGAGAGCTGAGAAAGCGGCATGCTCGATGAGGCGCGTAAGCTTAGAGAACGAATGTGCGCGCGCGGATTTGAAAGGATTCCCGGAAGACAAAGGGGGGAAGCGCAACGGAGAGAGAAAG
The DNA here is from genome assembly GCA_030522685.1 of Eupelmus azureus. Lineage (NCBI taxonomy): Eukaryota > Metazoa > Arthropoda > Insecta > Hymenoptera > Eupelmidae > Eupelmus > Eupelmus azureus. The sequence continues at coordinate 13,445 of JAPYZA010003114.1, read as the reverse complement.
AAAGAGAGAGAGAGAGAGAGAGAGAGCCGCAGCGCAGCATTACATTCTCCGTTGTACGATTTCAGGGAATGCAGTCCCAGGAGAGGCACCTCTTCCTCTTCTCCGATCTGCTGCTGATCGCCAAGGCGCGCAGCGGCGGCAGCTTCAAGCTCAAGCAATCCGTCAGGATGAGCGAGCTCTGGCTGACGGCCAACCACATCGAGGACGTCGCCGAGACGAACAAGTCGCAGGAAACGAGCTTCGTCCTCGGCTGGCCGACGACGAACGTCGTCGCTACCTTCATGTAAGTTTTATATATACCCGAGCCGCGCCGGTTTCGCGCCGCCGCTGAAGCTTTATTACCGGCGAGCGCCGAGGAGGCTTTCATGGAAATAGCGAACGCGCTTCGAGTAAAAATTTAACGAGCCAATCTTAATTGGAGGACTGTTGAAATCGTTTGTTTTCTCATGCTATCTGAAAAATACATTTTTTTCGCTTAATTGGTATCTCGGTAATTCTTCGAATATTTCGTATACGGCCGCGCTACTTATTTTTAAGTCGCATGCTCGTAAATTGCCGAATCAACCGCAGAAACGCAAGTTTTAGCCGGCGCGTACGCGCATAACTCAAGCTCGCGCCGCTCCTCTAATTTTCGCGTTGCATAATTTATGAACAGCCGCGATAAAGAATCTGAAATTGTAATGTAAAGCGAGCGCGTTCTGCGGACGTATTAATTGGCTACCGTGGGCCCAACCTGCCGCGAAATTCCGAGAAGCAACTAAGTCTGTGTTCTCGCTTGCAGGACCGCAGCCGCCCGGGATCTTTGGTGGGGCCGGCTCAGCGAGCTTGTGCGGGAGGAGAGCCTGAAGGAGCCACCCGAGACGAACATCCAGGTCGTCTATCACGACGGCGAGACCAACACGGAATACGTAAGTACATGGCGAAAGCGCTGTAAGACTTAGGTCGACACCTTCCTGTTGTCCTGGCTTCCTTTTTTTCTGTCCTTTATCTCGTTTCTGTTGGATGGCTATTTTTTTATCTGAAAACGAGTCGATCTTTTTTCTAACAGGAAATTTGTGACTCGAATAAATTGCTCTTTTTGAGTATTTCTTTAACTCTATGAATGTTTTGATTTACGCAGTGATCGATAGCAAATATTTAGTAACATAAATAATTAAGAAATTTATTTTCGAGCTGAATAAATTAATAATTCTATTATTTGGAGTAAATATGGAATACTTGAAGCTACCGTATTACTCGAGTGTTTTCTCAAATTAATCGGTCGAATACAGCAGAATAAAGTTCGAACGTCAGAAACAGGATGGACGCTATCTCTCATCGCAATGTCCATTTTACGAGCTTCTAATGGAAAATCGTAAATGGGAACGTATTCTTCGATATCTCGCGAGGCCGATAATAAAATGTCACTTAAACGATTCGAGGAATAACTTCTCCCCAATCCCCTCCTCATGAAAAGCCACGCATTAAAATACCAAAAAAAGAAAAGCACTTTTTTCCTCCTTGCCTCGGGACAAACACACTAAAACCATAAATTTTATTCCAGTGCAAAAAGATATCCGTGAGTTCGGAGATGACAGCGGCCGCCTGCGTGAATCTGGCGACGAGGCTACTCGACCTCCAGGGCCCGTTCCAGTTATGGGCGCGGACCTCGTCGGATGAAGCGCCATACCCACTGATCGGCCACGAGAGACCGTTCGCCGTCAAGCTCTCCAATCTACGGCACAAGCTGTCCCTGGAGGAGGGCTTCGATCTCGAGCACTGCAACAAGAGCGGCCACGACACCTGCCACTTCATACTCAGGCCCATCCTCAAGTCACCCGCCAAGAAGAACAAGTCCAAAATCACGGGCCTGCTGAGGAGGTCGCTCTCGCTGAATCCGAGCATATTCGGCGTCAATCTGTCGAGGCTCGACGAGAACGGACTGCCCAAGCCGGTGCTCGTGATGCTGCAGCAGCTCTTCGCCAAGGGGCCCTTCACCCAGGGCATCTTCCGCAAGTCCGCAAACGTGAGGATCGTCAGGGAGTTGAGGGATCAGATCGAATCGACGGGCGACCCGAGCTGCCTTGAAGACGCTCCCATTATTGCGGTAGCGGCCTTGCTCAAGGATTTTCTGAGGTCCCTGCCAGATCCGCTCTTGACCTCTCATCTCTTCCCTCTGTGGATGGCTAGTCTTGATTCTGCGGATCCTATGCAGACAATCAAAAGGTAGATTTTCAAAAACCACAGTAATCAATTAAACTAACGCATTATGACTTACAATCAACTAACTATTTTTATATTTAATTGCAGCATTTTGGATCGACTTCCAAAGGCAAATTTCACACTGCTGTCGCACCTGGTCTGCGTGCTACACCACATCGCCAGGCGATCGAAACACAATCTCATGTGCGCAAGCAATCTTGGCGTGTGCTGCGGGCCAAGTCTACTCTGGTCTCCCAACCCCTCCGTCAACCAGAGTCGAGCGATTCCAGCTCTTACCGAGATGCTCATCCGGCATTGCGAGGCATTGTTCGGCGAGGGCGTCACTCAGCTCTTTGGCGAAGAACGCAGTGATAGTGGTGCAGAGGAGAGTACGGATAGTCTACACTGTGAGTAACTGCATTTTAATTTGATGAGCGTTCTTTTAAACTTTCTTATTCAAGATTCAATGAACTAATCGTTTGCTTTCGTATCGTTGTAGCAGGTGGGCTTTCACTAGACAGCCTAGACTTGACCGAGCCTCCACGCAAGGATCACATGTCTTTGTCCAGGGATTCCGGTCTCACGTTGTCGGACTGTCAGCTATTCATACCGGAATCGCCGGTGGGTTCTGAAGACTCAGCGGTCAACGCCTCGACGTCGAGCTTCGATAAATCTATAACGAAAGACGAAAAGTCTAGCAACGGCAAGACTTACATACGTGCTTACAATCACCAATGGGATGAGAGATACGCTCCGGGAAATCACTTGCAAAATGGAGTGGAGCACGGCTATCCGAATCCCAATTTCCAGAGACAAGACTGGTTGAGGGCACAATTGAAACGAACTCCCAGAACAAAGCTCGATGAACACGAGCATCAGCGAAAGGAGAGATTCGACGAAAAAGACATTTACACGCGAGAATATCATCGACAGGACGCTATCAAAGAAAACGTTGAGAATCGTAAAGATATCTACAGATCCTCGCAGATCAATGTCTCTTGCAATATGAGAAATGAATATGAGAGGTCGTCACAGCAAGACGTAAGGCTACACGAAACCGAACAGAATTCAAATGATACGACCTTGACTAATGGTAGCGATCATTACGAATTCAAGAAAGAGCGATTCAGCGATTTTAAAAAGGTGAAATCCGAGCTATACGTAAATCGCGCATCGCCAATCTCGCAAAATGGTAGCTACCACTCGGGCTCGGACTGCCACGAGTTTAAGAAGGTCCGAAGCGAACTGTATATAAATAAAGAAAGCCGAAGCGAGCGCTACGATTTCGACAAGTCCGAGAGCAATATTTACAGCAACCGTGAGACCGTCAATGACATTTATGGCTCTCGAGACAGGAGCGACATGTATCAGTTCAAGCAGGCAGAGACAATCGACGTATACGACGAAGAGGATGAAGATGCGCACGAGCGAACATGGCCAGATACGCCACCGCCGCTACCACCAAGGCTCAGGCACTTGCCGCCCGTGCACATGAACCTCGAAGACAGGCACAAAATTGCAGGCAGGTCAAGGTCGCTACCACCCCCGCCACCTTATCGCCCGCCTCCGCAACCGCGTGCGCCCATCACCACAAGACACTTGGGTTATGCGAGATCCGTCGTCGACGATGAGAGCTATGTCTGAGAGCGACAGAAGATATGCGTGAAAGCTCTTGTATAAATGCAAAAAATAATGGTCATAAGTCGAGATAAGAGAGAGACAGAGACTAATAATATACCAAGTTAAGTATATGGAGTCCGCTTATCTGTAACTGACCTATAACTAGTCGAAAACGAACGCTCATAGTAAGGGAGGCATTAGAGAACGCCGATAACGTTTACAATTTAAGATAAATTGTTTTTCTTTCCCTACCGAAGAATGTTTCTAAGGTGTTCGATCAAACATTATTGTGTGGAGAGAATGATGAAATGAAATGCTGGTTCCTACGAGGAAACCACGCCTGTACAGCGAGCGTATTATATGTAGACGATGTAGAGAGAATGAGAGACATTTTGTTGTTATTGTAAAAGTCAAGATAAGATTAACATGCTTGACGTTGTTATACAGTAATTCAGGGTGCTTCCATAACTTTATAAAAAAAAGTTTCCCATTTATAAATCTGATATAAAGGTCCCGAAAAATACAATTTATGTATAACAGACTGACAAGACTCGGAAAGAGAGACGAAGTTTATCGTAATTACTTAACTTTACTTTACGTAATGATAACGATATGTCTGTATAAAAATCGTGTATTTTGTAAGATTGAGAATCATGATATAAGTGAATGAAAAGAACCTTTTTATTACTTATGACTGACTTACCCTACTTAAATAAATCTTTGATCATGTGAATTAAAATAGATGTTAAACATGCTCTAGATACCCCCTTCATCTTTTATTTCTCATTTAAAAAAATAATACAATTTAAGTTGAATATTTCATTTATAATTTTCAATAAGAATAAAAAACAAAAGATTTATAAGCCTTTTTTGAAAAGCCATCTAATGGGTAGTAAAACATAATTTTGATTACCACGAAACACCTCACTTTTTACAAGGGAACTTATATTTTTTGTATCTGGCGGATGTTTAACAACTAACAACTTTTGATGGAAGTAAATATTGTCGCAATACCGAAGATTTTTATAAAAATTTATGGGCTTTGTAATTACACAATATATCAGGAAATAAATGCATCGACTTATGCATTTTGAATTAATTTTCTGTATAAAAATACATGATTATCATCTCAATCTTATGTAGTTGACATATTTTTATTTTTAAGTTTATTAAAGCGTATGTTTCAGTAAAATCCTATGAATGCGAATTTAAGCCAGATAGATTATCTTATAGCGATTAAGATATACAAATAAATAATGTTTAATTTTTCAAACCTTGTAAATATTATCTTTTATATCGTTGAAGTTTGTAAACGTAAATACACATCGTTATACAGCGCAAATAAATATCTATACTTACTTAAATTATATGACATTACTATCAAAATATAAATATATTTCGTATTTTATATATGATTATTCAAAGTATTTTTATTTATCCTACCTATAGCCATTCTTAAGATCAAAACTGAACAAACAAAATATTAACAACATTACTTTATTAAGTTATAATAATTTTCTATTGCAATATCTATGAAGCGCAAACAATAAAGTACCGTTAAATTAATCTTTATTTTTATAAATAAAAATAAAATTAGTCTGAACATAGCCAAAAGTTTGACATATATATGCGCGTAAAAACGTAAATAATGAAACCAAACATTAATTATGAATAGGTTATTATTAAAATATTTAATATCTTCAAGTGCCAATATGATGTTCTATAATGAAGAATTCGCAAGTATAACTTTAGACAGGCCATCTTCCCGCAATTTAAAGGTAAAATTAAGGTCACTTAAGTTAGTGAGATTGAATGTTTATATACTAAGGTTAATTATTAAGTAGTTCAAAGTTTTTTAAAATTCTCTATAGACACCTGAAGAATTAAAAAAGCATTCGATAGACAGATACTTGGAAGAAAAGCCTGTAGAAAGGGAACTTTACATCCTGACGTAAGTGGAACGAAATGTTTTGATCTGGCGTTAAACGTCTTACAATGGATATTCATGAAGGAAATAATTGAAAAATAAGAAGGAACGTCTTCTCCCCATTGTCGATAACACCCAAGTCATGAAAGATTCTCACTTTCTGAACAAAACTAGCCAGACTATACCGAGTGCTTTGAATTTCCGAGAGTCATCTAAACACCATTAGCGACGTCTGTCTAAAAAACATAATCTTTCTCGCTTGAAGTACTTTTCGACTCTCGAAAGAATCGTCGGTCACAGTATATTTAGTCGTCTTCAATTCTCAGTTTAAATAATCTCTAAAAATAAACCGACCAGTTCACTTAGCTCGATTAAAAATCCATTTTCTCCGGCGTGCAACAGAAATTCATCGTGATATCAACTCGAGCGTGCGATCATTATCTAATCAAGGCTTCTCCTGTTTACATAACAGAAGTAGTTACACGCTATTGCACACACATACGTGGGATACACGCCTCATTACAGGGCTATTGTTGACCGAGCTTTTCTTTGGACTCTGATGCACACAGTGGCGAGGGCGCGCTCACATTTAAAAGCTCCCGGTGCGCGAGAGAAGTCGGTCAATCGTTTAAGTCCGCGCTCATTCGGCTCCATTCGGTCGGCAGTCGGGTTTGTGCGCTGTTGCCGGATTTCTTGTCGTGCGTGGGTGGCGGGGCGCGCGAGCCCGCCAGATTCGAATCGTTTGCTTGACAGTACTTTTTTCTTGTTTGATTTTTTGTGTTTAAATTAATTGTGATAATGTTGGATGTTGAGATAAGGAAAAGAAAATTATAAGATAATTAATGCAAGAAAACATTACGATTGAAAAAAAAATTTCGAGTTATTGATTAAATATATTTTAGAAATAATCATACTTTTTTATAAATATTTAATTTTAAAAAAGTTATTTTTAAATTAGTTTACATTTTAATAACTAAAAAAATTTTATTTTAAATTATATATTGGATTAATATTCTTCTGGCGTGTATTGAAGGTATTTGAGCTTATCCGTTTTATTTAAATGTAGGACGATAGAATATTCACTGTATTCGAAAGCTCTCGGCAATAATTTAACATAAAAGTGCGATATCTCTGGAGATTATTGGCCTTCTTGTCACGTCTGCAAAAAGCTCGCTAAATATTTTAAAAAACTCGTAAAACGAAATCGCAATGTTTCACTCCAGGCGACTTTTAGCACCTGCTCACGTGCTCCAAAAAATAAACCAGGCAGTACACCTCACGCACGCATTTTCACCTCCCGTAAGAATCCCACTTCGCCATCCCATTCAAAACTAAATAAAAAGAGCGACTAACGCAAAAAATAAGAAATAACTCAACCACTGCATTAAACAGTACGTCCTGCACCCACCTACACCCAGACATCCGAGCTATAACTCTGGCAACGCTGCTCCCTCACTATACGCGTGCGTATGCAGGTATATATGTGTCCTCGCGGGGTGGCGGCGATCCGCGGGGGAGTATAGCTCGTCGGGCAGAGCGAGACGGCGCTAGAGAGCCAGCCAGCAGAACGCAGAGCGGCGGGCCGCTCCAGCGCGCGAGTGACACACGCGCAGTCGGCTGCTCTCTCACTCCGCAGCGACGTCGTCGCGTACGTATCGTGCGTACAGACCCCAGCTCTCTCTCTCTCTCTCTCTCTCTTCCTCTCTCAGTCCCTTTCTTTCTTCCTCTCTCTCGCTCTACGTGCGCGTGCGAGCGAAACGTGACTGTGCGCGCTACTCGCGGGGGGCTCGTGAGTCGAGTGCGTGCGTCTGTCATTGCAGTTGGTGTTGCAGCACTCGGGGGATCAATGAGTCGTAAGATGTTGCTTCGCTATGTGGCAGGCCGCAGTTGAATCGCCCTACGAGCAGCCGGACTTCAAACTGTAAGTACATAGTAGAGACACACTCACAGCGGGTGCCCCCCCCCTCCCTTCCAACCCTCGTTCTGGATTAAAGAAAAAAAAAGCATAGGACCGACCCTATCTCTCTCTGTGTCTCGGTCCGTGCATTTCCATGATCGATGAAAGAGCCGAGAGCGAATCTCGTCCTCTATTTTTTGCGCGCGCACGCTGCTCTCATTCTCGCGATCTCGTGTTTTTCTTGCTCTCCAACTCCAGCCTCTATCCGTCCACCCTCGCACACTTACCTACATACACACACACACGTACACACAGCCCCGCGACGGCCGCTCTCTCAAATTTTACACTCGCGCTTCCCGCACTTGCTCCTCCCCCCCCCCCCCCCTCCCACCTCTTACTCCAGTTGGCTCTTTCTCGCTCATCTGGAGCTGCATATATATATAAGTACACACTCGCTCTCGTTAGCCCTAGCGCCTCCCCCCACCCTCCCGTCCCTTCCTTCGCGATACACAGACACGAGAAGCCGCAGACAGCCGCAATGTCGTCGGCACTACAATAAGGATTCTAAAAATATATGCCCGCGCTCGAGCGAGCGAGAGATGCACATCCTTAGCTCTCTCTCCTACTACCCCTCGAGCAGCGCCCTGCTAATTTTATACGAGCGCGCGCGGCCGCCGTTGATGCAGCGCTGCGCTCTCGCGCTGCATCCGTAGTCTCTCTCTAGCTATAGCGGCCAGAGTTAGAGCCTCTTCTCGTTCATCGCGCCTGCTCGATTATATAGGCCCCGGGTTTTCGCTGATTCCACCTTTTTATGCTCGCTTATTGTTCCGGAGAGGATGAATAGAATTCCGATTGTCTGATATATACGTACACGTATATACGCTGGCTGCCGAGTCGGCGAACTAGGGGAACCGGCCGTCTATTATTGCCGCCGTTCGCAGTCGCAATGAGTGTGAGTCATAGCTGGCTTTTTTTCTTTTCATTTTTATCAAGCACGAAAATTTGCATGGTTTGTTCGTGCGGCTTTTTTTTTAAGTTTGGAGCTTTGCGCATTGAGAGGCTTATCGGCTGGATTTATCGGGCGAAATCTTCACTCGAAAAGTTTTCGAGCTCGTCGAACCGTGTGTGAACGTACCAACATTAACATAATATTTTCAAACGTTCAGGCCACGTTAGCCCAACGAACCGCATCGCCGGTTCTAAATAAAACTCTAACAAGCATCGCTTAATAAACGCAGTCTCGTAACAACGGCACGGCCCAAAGTTCGGGGAAGAATAAATACATCGCACAGGCGTGAAACGTGACGATCGGCAGAGCAGGCCAATGACATTAGCTGCTCTATAGAGCCGTCTAGAAAATCGTTAACCGGCACTCGGCTGTGTGTGTGTATTTGCTCCGAAAAATGCTTGACCCCGATGTCCAGCACGCTCTATTCTCCGATTCTCTCGTTTTCGTATACGCAGACTCTATATCTAGAACGAAAGCGAAAGAGAATCAGCTTTTGAATACATATATCAGGCAGCTTTATTGTATAATTGCATAAACAAAAACTATGTGTATATAGCGAACAATAGCTGCGTGCGGCGCTGGCTTTGTCGCGTGGCCGCGGGCTTGCGCGGGGGCCCAATTAGCTTTTACACGCGATAATTAATAGCGATATTACGATAAACAAAGCGCGCTGCAGGCGCGATAAAAGATTCGACCTTGCGCTCTCTCTCTCTCTCTCTCTCTCTCTCCCGCCTGCACAAGGCTGCATAATACATTTAAGCCCGCGGGCTCGCGTTCGATCTGCCTCTCTCTCTCTCTCTCGCTCTCCCTGGAATTGATATTACGAATTTAATTGCAGCTTACATAAACGCTCGCCGGCGCTCTTAATGTAATTACGCGAACGGCGCGGCGCGTTAAAATTATCGTCAATTATGGCCGCCCCGACGAGCGGTAGCTCCTCCATCCGCGCTACCTGTAAGCGCGTCCAGCTTTTTTAAACACAATGACGTAAGTAAGTAAGAGAAGCGGCCCGCTGATGCACAGAGCGAGCTGTAATAACGCGGCACGAAACGGCGCGGTTATTCAGCCGGCGGCTACTCGCGCCGCACTCAAGGTCAAGGAGCACAATTAGACAAACCCATCCTCCTCTCTGTGGCTCTGCGAGAGCTCGCTGTGTGGGTGCATGCCTAAGCGGTAGCTACATGCTTACTCCTCTCGCATGCTGCGCGCGCGCGCGAGAGCTTGCTTTTTTTGTTATGTATGGATTATACGCGGGAGTTTGCGATTTCTTTGTTTTTTTTTCTTCGTGCCCGCGTTTGAGCGTGAGGGTGTATTTTTATAGGGCGGTAGCAGCGGTGACCGTATGTTAATGGATTTGCGCTTGCTTTGACTAAAGTTGACGCGTGGCGTTCCGTTCAACATCTATATAGGATGTAAGCTGCTTATGATTATGCAGAGAGGAGAGAGAAAAGGAGGGAGAGCGCTGTTTTAGAAGCGTTTAAACTCGCACGGTTTTTTCTGTATTGCAATGTATTGATCGTTGAAGGCTAGATTTGATGAAGTTTAGATTTTGTTGAGTGGGTTTAAGTGACATTTCGTAACCTAAACTTTTAAATATTGTTTAATCGAATATATTTAATTTAATAATAGTTAAACTTCTTCTTAATTAAAATTAACTCAGGTTTTTGTAGCTAAATTATTGTCATTTAGTACATTTAAAGCTTTTTAATAAATTTAAAATGCAGGAGTTGAAAAGAATCTTTGCAACTAAAATTACTAACTTAAAAAAAAAGTTTTTGACACTTATCCGTTTACAAAAAGTTATGCAATTTTAAGCTCTAAGCCCGACTGTACAATGCTTGAACCTGGAATTACTAAAACAATAAAAAAACAATCAATAAAAAAATAAGATTATACCAATAAAATGAATGTTTATTTCAGGAAAGGGGACGACATTCAAAAGTTAAGCGTGATCGAGACTCTGCCGCAGCTCTTAGCTGAAGATGCCCACTCCTGCATTACGCGCGTTCTTCCCAAGATACAGCAGTCGCTGCCGACGGCCTCCACCGAGTTCCACATGGCCGCCTCGGTCATCTTCAAGCAGGTCTTGGAGCAGAGGCTCGTCAGCCCCTCGACCTTCACCGACGTCTTCCTCCACAGCATCCTGAGCTCGCTCGAGCGCCGAGAACCTGGTAACGACCTCAATATAATTCCTTAAAAAATAAAAACTTTTTCTTTTCGTTTGTAACGAGAACAAAAAACAGACACGCGTACACCGTGTATCCGGTGTGTCTTAGCGCAGCGAGTAACACAATAATATATGTTTTCAGTTATCTCTCACGCATGGCTGGAGACCATACTCGACGTGATCGAGTTACTGCCCGTGGACATCATAAAGCTCGAGGTAAGGTATCGAATTTTATACGCGTCTCGCGCGCAGCTCCGCCCGAGCTTTTCTTTCATTTGATATTCCTTTTTTTACGTGTTGCATTGACGCATCGGCGTTGTTTTTGCTTCTTGCAGATCTTGCCAATCGCTAAGAACGAAGGCTTGATAACGCAGTCGGTCAACTCGAGGATAACATGCTGTCAGCTCATGGGAAAAATAGCTACCCGTTTCGATTCTAATTCGTAAGTGATTTAAGCGCTGCTTAGAAATAACTTGATAATTAAATTAATTTATGATTAACATATTTTTACTGAATGAATAGTACTAATTGAATTATTAATATCTCTGATGGTGTGTTTGAATAGCGTGAAAAAGGATATTTTACCAACGGTACAGTTACTTTGCGAGGACGTTAATAATGACGTGCGTGCTTCTATTTGTCAGCAACTGCGCTTTGTTGCTGAGAGCATGGGCGACGATGTTTCAAAGGTACTTCCACTTATCGTTGAATTAGCCAACGATGAAGAAAGTAACGTGAGGCAGGCTGCTGTACAGACAATAGGCCATGTATTACCTCTGCTTAAACCAGGTATGTACACTTATTATTCACCGCTGGAAGTTCGTGTGAAAATAATATAAAAATTAACGATGAAATTTGTGTTTAGATACAATAAAAGATGTCATAATCCCTTTAATCAAGTTAACATGTGAAAATGCTGTAAAAGCAGATGATAATGTGATATGCATGATTGCTCAGGAATTCGGAAAAATTGCACAAAGTTCTGAAAGTAAGATGGTTAATAAGCACTTTAATAATTACTGTAAGCATAGAGCGAGCTAATTTTTTTATTTTTTAGATTACTTAACACCAGCGGAAAAAACATGGTTTATCAAGTATTTTATACAACTTGCACAGATGGGTCTACCTTCTACAAATTTGGAAGATAAGTCGAAATCAGACTTTTCTTTCGTTGTAAGTTTTATTTCCTAATTACGTAATATTTATTTTTAAAATAATTAATTGTTAAAATTATTTCTAGACGGGTAATAATGTTCAAATAAATGATAGATCTGTAGAATGTCGGAGAAATTGTGCGTTTAATATTCCTGCGATGTTTATTTTTGCATCAAATACTCCAGAAGGAGTTCATTCATTACTCCCTTCTTTTCGAAATTTAGCAAATGATTCATATTACGTTGTACGAAGGACGATAGCATGCAGTTTACACGAGGTACATCTCTTATATTTAATTATTTTGTTGTTTTATTGATTTTGAGTATAAATATTTATTTATACAGATATTTATTTTTTAGATTATAAAAGTTTTGGGATCAAAAAGTGGCTCAGTGAAAACTGAATTAGTAAGACTATTAAAAGATGATAATGAAGAAGTTTTACAAGGCTTGATTCCACATATAACGGAAATACTTGAACGTTTATTGCAGAATCAAGCGTCTGGAATGAACCAAACAGTAAACAATTAAAATATTTGGAAATTTTAAATTAATATTTTCTAAGTAATTTTTTAACATATACTTTATAATTTTAGGAATCAACAACAGTCGATTTAGGTAGAGCATTAATAAAATGTGAAGCAGAGATATCTATGACAAACAATTGGAGATTATCGGCGTTAATGTTATGTCAACTTGAAGTACTACCAAAATGTTTTCCCAGTGACTTTATCTATATGTATGTGGTGCCTGTTGTTATAATTAGGGTCTTGTATTCGGTAATAAAAAATTTTCACTAGTTTATTTAAAATTATCAAAATGCAACTAAATTTAAATTCATTAAATCTTTACAGAGACCTTTACCGGTTCGATTAGCTGCTGGTAGAACTTTACTAATTTTATTGCGATATAATTTAAAATCTCAACAAAGAATAGAGTTAAGGAATCAGATTTGCAAAGATTTTGCTCGTGGATCGAGTTGTTATTTGCGAATGGTTTTTATTCGAATGATGATTGAAGCTATGTCGATATTTTCTTCAGTCTACTTTAAAGAGCATTTTTGCTCTACGTTGTTGAGTTTAATGGAAGATCCTGTTGCCAATGTTAGATTAAAGGTTATTACACTCACTCCCTCAATTAAGTCTTGTCTCAGATTACCAGCAGACAAAAAACTATTGTCTACTTTAGAAACAAATATACGAAACCTGATGAGTAGCGAAAAAGATAGAGATGTAAGAACAGCATTGATGGAAGCTACACGACAAATGGAAGGTATAGAAGTTAGAGTCGACAGTCAACCGGTAAGTTATTTAAGTAATTTTTTGTTAAATGTAAGTATTAAAACATTCGATTAATATTTACGTCTTTTACAGTCGCCAACTAAACTTAGTAGGTACGATTCCGAAGATATAAAAAAATATGAAGAGGAGAAAAAGTTAGAAGTGATGTCCAGTGGAAAAGGTGGCATAGCTTTTGTAGCGCCTAATAAA
>JAPYZA010003113.1:0-15830 GCA_030522685.1 Eupelmus azureus | reverse complement strand
CCTCCGAAAAAGAAAAAAAAATCGGCAAAGAAAAAACCGCAGAAGCGCTCACATGTTGCGCTGGAGCTCGCGGCGGCTTCGAAAATTGGCGGGCTCGCGCGCGGGTAGAGCCCGTCGAGACGAGCGGAGCTGACGGCCGAGACTGAGCGACAACATTTCTGGGCTATTGCGCGAAGCTCACTGGACGAGCTGGCGCGCGCTCCGCACGCCAGGCTCGACGTAGGAGGTGCGCGCACACGCCGGCTCGCCGAGACAGAGGAGAGAGACTCTCCCTATCTCTCGCTCGCACGCCTGTGGCGGGGCTAGCTCTCTCGCTCCTTTCCTTTTCTTTTATCTCTCTCTCTCTCTCTCTCTTAAGAGCGAGCGCGAATCTTGAGCGCAGTTTGCGCTATGCTTTACGCTGTGCTTGTTTTTGAGTGGGGTTTTCTTTTTGTTTCGTGGATTTTGGTAGGGATGGAGCATTTTTGCTCTTTGTTTTTACTTTGATTTATCAAAGATTTTTCATTCTTGGCTTTGATGAATATTAAAGAGCGTGGATTAATAGCTCGCTATACGGTTTAATTAAGCTGCGGAAGTAGATATGATTTTTAATATTCATAAATATTTATACCAGCCAATTATTCCAAACAATATAAAAATATGAAACCGCATCCTCGTCACGTCAAAAAGCAAGGTTTTCCTCGTTCAACCATGAAAATGAAAAGCAACCATCCAGCCAAAAAACGCCAGCTCCCACTGCACGCGCGGATTCCTTTGTTAATTTTCCATAAATATGCATGAGCCCGCGCGCGCACCTCCAGACACATCCAAAGATACACACCTATCGCATAACACCAGCTCCTCCCTATTACGTCCGCATTAATTTCCTCCAACGAAAGTGCAAGTACCTCAACCTTCACCCAATCCTTCCCCTTCCTCGCACATCCAACCCCATATACCACAAACAGAGCCAGCCAGTCTCTCACCAAAGGAAATCCCGAAAAAAGTATAAAAACAGCTCGTCGTTCCGCTCGAACAATCTCGGATGCAAACAAAGGCCGGCGCCCCCCCCCTGTAGACATCTATCGCGATACAATACACACAGGCGTTCATCGATTCGCGGCCGCTTTCTACGGGCGGTCAGTTTCCGAGGGCGCCGACATAATACCTACACGGAGCCGCTGGCTTTCGCAACTGCAGCTCGCAGCTTAGGATCGCTTGAAATTCGGCGCGCGAAGGATACATGTATATGGAAAGAGATATCGGCCGAGACTATGCGTCTCTCTGTGTACGTGCACGTATATACACTTACTTTCGATTTCGAGGCGCGAGCGAAACTGGATCGCGTGCGCGCACGTGTATATATAGGAGTATGTATGTGCGCTCTCGCGGGAGAAATGAAAGCGCGTATATGTATACGCGCGCTTGGCGCGAGACGACAGGCGTATATAGTGCGTTATCGATTTCGTCGCGCGAGGGAGTAGCGAGTTTTTTTTTTGCTAGGTTGCTGCTGGTAATGATCGACTTTTTTTTTGGAGATCGGATGTGGAGATAGGTGGGGAAGGAGAGAGTGTAGATCGGATGTATGCGTGATTTGAGATGGGAGCGTGATTGAGAAGATCGGTTATGTATCGTTTAATTTTTTTTATTATTAGAGGTTGGAAGGTTTCTGATTAATTACGGTTACATGCCGATCGGATGGCTCCTGCGTAATGCGGATTCGCCGTTTATAGCTTCAGCGTCTAGTATATTTTTTACCGATGAGGTTTTAAATGAGTTTCGAATCGCTGATCTTTCTCTACGATAAAATGTATGTCATGTACGTGCAAAAATAACCGAGCTCCCGTATTTTTTTTTAATAAATAGCTGACTTGATACACAATCGTCGGGCTATATCGATAGTACCGATCTCCGACGATCCAATTTTTCGCTCTCTCAGCTGGCATTCTTCACGGTAATCCAGCCGAAAAGAACAAGCCGATATTTCAAAAGGCGAGCACGCGCGATCCCATTGAAAGAGAAACTCAATTTTTCAATCCAAAGCAAAGCTCCACACGACTTCCTTTCTGGCACACACAGACACAAAGTCGCTATTCTTCCCGCATACAAAACGCCAGGCGCGTGTATCTAGGTCCCACGCTTCTAGAGTACTCGAAAAATCCGCCGGCAGCGATTTTCCGCCGAAAAGGAAACAAAAAGGCCCTTGCCTCACACTCGAAGCCGTGTTACAATACTTCCGCAAGCCGCGCGCGAGCTGGAAAAGCCGCTCGCGTCATAACCGGTAAGTCAGCGCGCAAGCGCGCGAAACATTTTTCGCATTCCGCTGAGCGAGCGTTGCCCAACTGAACAACAGCTCCGCAGGAGAGCCGCGGATTTACGAGCTGGCTTTGACGAGATGCGTAGACGCAAGGATGGCTGCTTTTGCTTCCGCCTGGGGACTGATGCAAGTGGGAAAATGGGACGAGTTGGTTGGTTTCGTTGGACTGGTTGTCGTTGGGTTTGAGAAAAGAGATCGATGGTTACAGGAGAGGGAGATTGTTTATTGCGAGGTTAATTGGAGCAGGAAGTGCCGAGCGAGATTGACACTGATTGTTTTTCTTCAGGTTAGTTTTTTTTTTTAGAAAAAAGGTATGGTGATGTCACCTTGATGCACGTACAAGAATTGTGATGACATCTCCTTATAAGTTGTAAGACGCGGAGTGTACCTTTTTTTTGGTTGTACGACGTTGCGAAATGTCAGAAATCATAAAAAGTGAAACAGATTCACAAAGTATACACAAAAATTATTATGTATTATTAAAATGAATTACAGGGAAATTTGAGCTAGGCTTATCCGCATCACAAGTGTATATACATAAGTATATAAGCAAATATATTAACTCTCATCTCGGAATAGCTGCATGGAATTAGTTAGATAACGCAGCTCTTACTGCATCTTCGCATCCGAAGTAGAACAAGCCCGGCACGGTAAGACCCCGCATCATCCTCCACTTAATCAATACACCCATCTAATCCATAATCCCAACCAATCCCACACCCACACCTCCCTGTCCCCAAAAACCAAAAAAAAGCAACCTCCACCGATCCACATCCCAACTCTTTTAGCAGTCTGACGGCACCTGGCAGGCATCCGGCGCGCGCGACAGAGAGCGGGCCGCGCAAAAGGAGAAGAAAGAAAATTGCGAAAGCCAGGCTTATAACTGCCGATGCTGCGCCGCGCGACTGTCGCAATTCCAGGCTTGCGCGCGCGTGCATAATTGGAGCCAGGCCGGCGGCTCATCGTCACGTACCCTTTTTCGATATCGTGCGTGAGCCGGTAGCCTAGCGCAAATTGGACTCGGCTACCGCGAATATGACTTCACTCGAGATTGCGTTTGTTGCATATGGATGAGTGGCTTATGGATTGTGGGTTTGTTGAGTGCGTTTTGGAGAAAGGATGGAGGTGAGATAAAGCGGCGATGATCGAATGCGGTTTCAGTGTTGGGATAGTGCGGATTGTGGTGGATTGTTGACGTGGCAGGTTGTTTTGGTATGCGAGAGAGTGTGTTTATTGTTCTAGGAATTATTTTTAGGAAATTAAATCATGTACCTGTAGAAAACTTGTTTTATTATTCAAGTTGAAATATTGATAGTTAAATGATTAAAGTGAGCTGGTTTTAATAAGTCAAGGTTTATAAAGTCTATCGCACGTATTTTAAGATAACACGCATAACTTACAAAAATTGCTATATCAAGGCGATCATTTCACTTTCCGGCTTATACCTCGGACGATACTTTTAAATTCATACCTGTCAATTTTAATGAACTTGTAGGGCGGCTTTAAGCGAGTTATGCGCGTTGAAGTAAAAGTCGAGAAAATAAAACAGGGCGCTCGCAAAGTCAAACTGATAACTTTTGAAAGTTCGCGCACTTATATAATGTGCTTTGGAATAAAGTTTAATCAAACCTTTTTTTCAATGTTGTAATTGGCAAATAATGGAATCTTGCTTTAAAATTCATACAAAAATACAGGAATGCGTAATAAAAAATAAAAAAAATCTTTGATAATACATCGGGGACTTTATTAGGTCAAAGTAACTTTTACTTATTTTTTTTACTTGCACTTTAATTCCGGTTTGTTCAAATGATAAAGAATGAATTTCAATACCTCGATTACTTTCTCTTTACAATGTAGTTATTTAACGCGTTAATTATCTCTTTACTCGCTACAAAAAAACACCATAGTCCATATCACGTTTTATTGTTATTCTTATCATTCTTGTATTTCTATTGTATCTCCCTTAACCATTTCCACGACCCTTAAAAAAAAAAATAATAAATAAATCACATGCTATTCAAAACTACACTTTGTTTACTTAACGAGCTCAACAGAAACGAAAGGATCAACTCGAACGTAATTTACTTTTAATTCCCAGTAAAGCTCCATACACAACGAAAATAAACTATTCAAAACAGACGATTAAAAAGTATCGCAATTATTACTCCATTTAAAGTGAAAGTTCCTCTCAAAGAATGCACAATAGACCCAAAAAAAAATCATCGAAATAATCCCTACTACACACGTGCCGCAGTCCGAAAACGCCCGAGTCATTGGCCTGCACGTAACCTGGCTGGTGCATCGCTCCCGCAGCCCAGCCTAAAAGAAATCCAGAGCACACGCCCGTTTCTGCCTAAGTACAGATTTCATCAGAGCGGCGAGCCGCACTCGGCTGACCCCGGAAAACGTCAATCAGCTGGCGAACGGCCCATCGGTGTCCGCGTAAGTCGCATCTCGAAAACGGCAGGAGAGGGGAAAGCCAAAGTCGTTATCGGCGAAGCGTCAAATTGCGCTAGTGTCTAATTCGCGGTGCGTCTATATAGATACATTGGAGCGAGCTGCGCCTCAAAGAGGATTGCGACTTGGGTACTTACGGATTTTCATAATTTCAAGCTGGGATGGTGCTGGGGTTAGGAGTGCGGCTATTCTTTGCGGAAACGTCAGCTAGCGTAACAAAGCGGACTTTTGCTTATTTAAAGAGGATAATTGCGCGGGTTGCGTTGCTTTTTTTCAGAAGGCGCTTCTTAGGTGAATGCTGCAGTTTAGAGGCTTGCTGAAATCCCAAAAATGTTGACAGATAATTTTGCACGAAAACATTTGAAACCTTCAAACAATTCCTTAGCTACACAATCCCTAAAACAACATCGCATTGCCCAACAATTCCGCAAAACTCACACACGTCGCAGATTCCGAAGCTACCGCTCTTGCGTCTTTGTTCCGGCTCTCCGCGCGAGCGGCGAGTCACGTCTATATAGAAGCTGGCGCGCGCGAGCGTGGGTTCAGCGAGGTCGGCGCGCGTATTGGAATATCAATGAAAACAGGCCTCGGCTCTCTCCGCGCTGCGCTCTGCTCTTGTTTTTCCGCGTGCTCCGGAACGCACCGCTGACGTAGACTCGCGAAACTGCTGGAGATTGGTGGTTGGGATAAGCAGCTCAGTTTTGGCGAGGCTCGGTTTTTGTAACGGTTAACCGGACGAGTGCGACGTTTCTTCATTTTTTTGGATGGGAATGTATGTAGTGTGTGGGATGCTTTGTGAAGCGCAGCGAGGGCGTTTTTTTGTGGTGAGTTTTTTTCGGAAGGGATTTGCATGTTTCGCTTGATTAGCGTGTTATAGTTTGAGTTGGTGAGAATAATTTTGATTAATTTGAGTCGATCGTCGCTTGGATAGCCAAAATTGAAAATACTAAATTTTTGAGAGTCATGTATTATAGTACAGTTATTTCTTTCAATGATACAGAATTACTAATGACTTTTTAAGATTCAATTAAAAAGTCCCAAACGTTTTTAGAAAATTAAAGAAAGAACCAAACGGACAGCAGCAGCCAAACAAAAACTCTTGATAAAAAACTGCGACAAGTAGAAACAGCCGTGTTGTGCAAGACAAGCGTACATCATCCGCATCACAACCCAATTTACCAAAAGAACCTTTCTTCAAAACTCTGCATCCCCAGCTCCTCTCCTCACTCTAAATAACTCCCCCAACCCTCTCCAACCAAACCCAAACAAACCATTCCGATACAAATCCCCCACAAGCTATACCCAGCCAGAAACAGGCTTTCCGCGCTAAAAATTGTCCAGCTCACGGTCGGGGTCCCCGGCTCGCCTATCAGTCCCCCCAGTCGGCCGGCACGCGCATAGTCTCGCCGCCTTATCTCTCCTCACGCATCTCGCACCGAAACACGTATACGTATATATATATACATATACATAAAGCGCTCGACTTTCCTGACTCACGCGGCGCTCGCGCAATTTCCTTCCGCGCGATTTTTCGAACTTTTGCCGATAGGAGCGAGATGATAAGCTGCGCGTGCCTGGACTACTGGGCTCGAGCGAGCGGGTCTATTGTGTCCTAGCGATTGAGTCATTGACGAGTGTTTTGTGAGAAGGTATGTGCGCGTATGCGTTGCCCCTTTGTTTTCATGCGTGCGCGCTTATTGTGCGATAGCACCAGAAGAATACTTCTTTTGCGCGGGGAGAGAGCGATTTATGTCAGGGATGGGTATGCAGGCAGCTAGCGGTATTTTAGAATGTCGGAGGATCGCGATTTTTTTGCCTGGAGATGGTGTTGGATTGCCCCGAGTATGCTGTGTGTTTTATTGTAATGTATATGTAACGATTAGATTTATGATGTTGTTGCGGAGAGGCTGGGCACTTGAAAGAATGGCTGTTTTGAATTTCATTGCGTGTCGCTGCCTTTTTCTGATGGATTGTTTCGCTTTGAAGATGTTCAGCCGGTGCTGGATGCCTCCGATGAATGTTAATGCATTAAATAGTTGTATTGCATTTCTGCGATACTTTAAGCGTTTTTACTTCGCGTATCGCACCTTGTTTATCTATTCGCTCGATTAAAACACAAAAACGAATACCTCAAACTCGAAAAACTACCCGAGTATTCAAAAAATCCAAGAACAGCAATAATTACCAAGCCGCTCTTATCATTCGAAATAACTCAGCGTCTTATCAGACGAAATATTATCTCCGTAATTGCGCTAAGTAATAAATCCCGACGCGCTTCCAATTTGGCCGATCGCCGCGCGCCGATTTATTTCATACCAGCAGCCAGATAAACTACTTAATTGCAAAATACGCGCAGGGAGATGCGCACGACGAAGCATTTTTCGACGGAGAGCTCAAAGAATGCGGGCAGTCGGAGATTTCGTTAATCCGATAAGCCGGACTGCTTTTTCCTACGTCGATTTGTAATTGCGATGTAAAATACCGCTGCGCGCTGTTAAAGTAGTTCCTGCGGCGCGATCGACCGACGAAATCTCTCATTGTCTCAGCTATTAAAAGCCAATAAAGCAGGGAAGTAAACATTATACATCTATGATTGCTATAGCGCGACGGTTGCGCAATGTTTGAAAGAGGACCGTAATATACTACCGAAGCGGCACTATAAAACGCCCGGTTTATTCATGAACACATCCCATTTCACAAGCCGCTAAAATTTCTCCGAGTCGTAAAGCAGGACTTTCGTGCACGAAAAGAAAGGATAATCTCTGATATCCTAAGAATTTTTACTTACACGCGCCTAGTCCTAGAGGACGCGCCTGGAAATGCGCGCTAGGGAAAAGCGGAGGTGTGGCTGTTATAAAAGAAAAGACGACAAGGAAAAAAAGGAGAGATAAGATATGGGAGAGCTCGCTTGGATTATGGGAACTTTTTGAGGCGGAGATGCTTCCGGAACGGAAACACGCCGGCTCGATGTGTGCGAAGGTGAAATTATTAAAATGAAGAAAGAGGATTTTTTTATTTACGAGCCCGCGCGTGGGATTTGGCGCTGATTCAAGCCTCGTATATTTCTATTCTTTAATGCAAATGTTGTTTACCTTTTTTATTCTTTTCTTTTTTTAATAGTCTCGCGACATCCACTCTCGACGAATTTTTTTCATCGAGGGTCTGAAAATTGACTTGAATAAATTTTTACATCATACACCATAAAAGTCTTATAAAATCAAGTTCGAAAGTCACCTGCACTTTCAATTTTCATTCGAAAAACCAAGAGAGACTGGCAGAATGCGCGCGTTCTTGAAATACATACGGCCGCACGCGTACACCTTCTCGGACATGACGTAAGGAAGCGGTTTTTGTAAATTCGATCGGAGATAAAAATGCGTCGGTAAAAGTTGTCCGGATGGCGATTAAGCTTAATGCGTTTATTTTCCAAAGGGAAATTATATCATTTTTCGCAGTAAATAACGAGCGGCTCTCGCGAGAGAGAAGTGAAAGATGTGTGTAGGTATGTAAGTGCACGGCTACTATACAAATCACCTAGTTGCATCACCGCTGAAAAAGTGTTACGAATATAATATGTCGATTTTATCGCTAATGTATGAATGGATTTCAAAGTCATTCATAACGTATCGAGAAGGCTAGATGAATATTATGTCACGAATTATCTTTGTCCGAGTCGGAGATTAAAGCAGAGTTCGCTTAATTTTTTATAATGTTTAAAAGTACAATGAGATTTTTTTCCGCTGCGATGTTCGATTCTGCGCAGCGGTGCTAAATAATAACGGCGCAATCACTGTAATAACGTCTGTTTGCACTTGCTCGTTCCGTGAAATTATAAAAGAAATAACGAAGATATAATTCTATATATTTATATCGCCGCACAAAAGAAGTACTTTCGCCACGTACTTGTATTTTTACAAGCCAAGACAAAACGCGAACGTCCACACAATGAGGCCCGCAACCCAGTTTCCATTTTAATTCGATAATCGCGACAAATGAATTCAGCCAACTCTCAAATTACGCGAATCAGCGTCTCGAATGAAAAGAGCTAGCGACGATGAAAGTGAGTCGATAAAATACTAGGCATTCTCCCGACAAATCCGTCAAGCAGAAGCAGCGCCTAAAAAATTCAAACCTCGACGAAATTCCTAATTAGCCTCCGCGTACAGATAGCATCTCGCTTCATCCCAGTGCGAAAATCCCAGCTCAAGATCATCGTCCTCGGCTGGGAAACTTTTTAAAATTCCATCCACAATAAGAACAAAGGGCCGCGCGCGCGCGCTTAGATTCAAATCGCGCGCCAAAGTCAGCTTGCATATATGTGCACTTGCATATATCCACATACACACATCCGAGCCTCGACGTCTCTGCCGTCGTCGTCTGCAATTTCTCTGGCGGCGCGTGCACGCCTGCCGCGTTTTGCTTTCACTTTCGCGCTCAGCCAGAGAGAGAAAGAGCCGATATATCGGAAGCGAGGCGGGAAACGCCGCCGGCGCTCGGATTTTCCAGCTTGTCTGTGCGTGCGCTGCTTTTTTCTGTCGTTCTGATTATGGCTGAGTTTAGTGTAATAGGGCTTTTTGCGCGGAGCCTGGTCGTTAGCGCTGACGTTAAGTTGCGAGGTTTTGCGTGTGTTATTAGCGAGTGTGTTTATCGAGGGGAGGGATTTTTGATGAATTAATTTGTGATTTTTTTGGTTGGTGGGATTTATGCAGATTTGTGGGCTCGCCTTCGATGAAAAAGGTAAGGTGTCGAAAATGTCGCTGTAATTTACATTGATCGCTATCCTAGATGAGATCGAAGGTTGATGCTCGAATTTAAATCGAGTTATGAATTTCGAATTCAGATGTAAATTATTAATAGTCGAAACGTTGGTTGGTGGAATCAAAATTTTAAATAATAATACGTATTAAAGTTATAAGAACAACAATTTTTTTTATTTTCC
The DNA here is from genome assembly GCA_030522685.1 of Eupelmus azureus. Taxonomy (NCBI): domain Eukaryota; kingdom Metazoa; phylum Arthropoda; class Insecta; order Hymenoptera; family Eupelmidae; genus Eupelmus; species Eupelmus azureus. Next base: position 6,138 of record JAPYZA010003113.1, on the reverse strand, counting down.
AATACCATAATTATATTTAAATTAACTAAGGACTTAAGATGAAACGTTATCAGCCCTATATTTTTATTAATTAAATTAAATTTACCACCTTACTTTTAAAATCCTATAAGCAAGAGAAATATAATATAATAAATAAATATTTTGAAGAAAGTTTTGGTTGCGCGATTACGTTATTTTCTTAAAAAATCGAAAACGGTTATGAGTTTATGAAAGTTTATTTAATTTACAATATTGAAATCTTAATGTCTAAAAGGCTCTCTTAAGTAACTCTATATAATATAATTTTAAAACCGTTTCAGTAAACAATTTAACATTCACTCACCAAGACTCCAAAAACGGTAAATTTCATCATCTTCACGTCCAGCCTCTCTCTCCCAGCAAATCCCAGCTCGTCTCACCTCACTACTAAAAATCGGCAATCCAGCTCCCTCACACACAACCCCACACCATAAAGATCCCCACAGCCCCTAGAACCAAGCGTCGAAAAAAAAAATCGCGCACTCGAAATGCGTCTTCCACTTAAAGATCGGCAAAAAATCGAGAGCGCGTCGATGAGGCCCGGCGATCGCGATCGCGGGCCGAACTTGTCTATGCTCCTACGGGCACGGCCGAGCGAGTTTGGCCGGTCTGTGTCCGCGCGCTCGCGGCGGGCCGTTTACGGGGGCAGCCGTCGCCGCCGCCTGCGCGCAAAGCCGATCGTTATTACGCCGGGAGCGAGCGCGCGACGTAAGCGAGAAGCCGGCCCGCTCCCAGGGGCAGAAGGAAGTGGGACGACGGCTCTCTTTTTTCTTTTCAGCGAGATGGAAAGTGTAGGCTTACGTCTCTGTCTCTTTCTGCCGATCTCTGCAGGTGGCCGATCGGTTATGAGGCTGGTTTTCAATGGTGGGAGGGATATTTGAAGGTGGGTATGGTCGTGATGGTTTGTTTTGGTTTGAGCGGTTTTGTGGGATGGGTAATATTCGGGAAACTGTTTAACGAGGTGGGATTGGCTTGATTTGGCACTGTTTACGGAGAGGTGAGTAAGTACGTGATTTACGCATCCGGTGGTTAGGGTTTTACCTGAGATCGTCAAGATGATTGTTCTAAATCCCGGATAAACGAGCGTAAGTATTTGTTTATAAAGTGAGTAAGTAAGCGATTTGAAAGGATAACGAAATAGCTTGTAACATGCGGCACGCGCTCTTCATCTGATCAGCTCAATCTGTTTCTTTTTTCAGCGTTGTGTAACGAGTTAAACTTAGAGATTAGAGGAACGTTTCTGTAAAGGATTGTGTAGTAATTGGAGAAATTGATGGAGCAGCAGATAACGAGCGCGTGAGATCCATACGCGCAGGAGACTTATACGCCTTTCAAAATCTCAAATGTCTCTTTCTTTAATCCCATTTTTTTTTCTAAGCTGCCGTGCATTGCGATGACTGGACGTGATTCGTTCGTTTTAAACGCTTCCGTTTATTTATAATTTCCAAAGTTTCACTATTTTCAATTGCAATTTTTATAAGTTTTCAATAAGTGGATTCTGTAAAATTCATTATACTAACATTTTCAATTTTTAATAACGCAGTAGTATGGAATCACGTTCAAAACATATAAATTAATTTACTTCCTTTATGTACCCCGTGTGGGCGCTAGAATTTTAAGGCTTAACAAGATAAGCGACTCCAGGTTTCTCACTCAACCGAAGGCTCCGCACTAGATCTCACGGGTTGTTATATTAATTTCATAATATGACGTCAATAACCGAAATAGAACACTTTGGATATTACGAGAAGCATTAGCGCAACAATTAAGAAGCTTAATTATTCAGCAGCTTTTAAGCCGTCAAATTAACTGGCACATATAGAGCAATGCCATTTCTAACCGTCTTAAAAGCCCAGTCGCCTACGTCCTTACTTTTCTCGTTATCGCGCGAAACGTGGGCGTCATGGGGATCATTGGACGCTAGTTTTCGCCAAAATTGGAAATACTAAAATCCACGTAAAACAGATGAGTCAATTGAATTTATTTTGTTAGCGTCATGGGCCTCTTCAATATCTTCGTGGAATCGGTAAAAAAAGACTGCATTTATTTTTCACCTCGGACTTTGTTTTTCTTCGACGCCCGAGCGTGGGTGTCGGAAGTATACAAATTTTTCGGGGATCACGATTTTTGCCTTGAAATCTGTGTAGTCACAAGTGATTGATTGATGCGATCATGGTGTCGCTTAAGGATTTGCCCTGACAGATCAGTGAATTAATTACTTTGTGTATATGCAATCGATGATGTAGTCCCCAAAAAACATGATTTTATACGCAAATTGGACTAGAAATATGTGTTTTTCAAGACGACCTGCAGAAGCATCGATATTCAAAATTAATTATTAAATGACGTACAACCAGGAACATATAATATGTTTAAAAGAAGCGGTTACCTTGACATTCAAAATCTGAATTCTTTGTGTCTTAATTGACACTTGACTATGAGCGTGTTTATCTCAGCTCTACAAAAACCCAAACAACTCAATTTTAAACGAGACACTCGCATTAGCGTGGGAGTAGCTAGATTCTGTGAATCGATGCGCTCATGACTCGAAAATATTCATTCTCTCATTACAGCATTTTTCTGTAAACTAAATCAGGAGAGTCCCAACATCAATTATCCATTTTGATACATTATCATGACACTTCCCTAACCAAACCCATAAATCACCAACCTAGTAAACCTCCAAACCTCGCAACCAAAAAGAAAAGGCGATCAGCGATACCACACGGCCTTTCTCGCCATTCATCGAACTCGCTCACGTCTATACCCGCGCAAATAAAGGCCTTGCCCTGCCCCCCTTACACACCACAACGAAACCCCAACCGATCTCGCCTCTACGTATATCCTACATCTATTTCACGGTCGCCTTCTCCGATCGGCCTCGCTTCCGATCTCCGCACTCGGCCGGTAATCAGGCCACTCTCCGGCGTGGATTCGCATCTGCATCTCGGCCTTCGCGCCTGAATGACAAAAGCCGCTTATTCGCCGAGCGAAAAAGGATGCACGCGAGGAAAATGCGCGCGTGGGATGGACCGCGTCACTTTTTTTTCCTCGCTCCTCTCATAACACCGCGCGCTGTGTTTATGCGGAGCGAGGCGACTTGCGTAACGCGCGGCCTTTTGTGTGCGTGTCTGCGCGGGAGTTAGATGGTTGAGTGTGTGTAGGTACGCAGCCTTCGTTGTTGTGGCCTCGCGCTTTTTTTCGCGATATTTTTGAGTTTGTTGAAGGGGGAGTGGATGGATTCGATTACGGGTCGGGTTGGACAATAGAGGCTTTGTGCGATTTGGTGCGGGGAGGAAGAAGGAGTACGGAGAGAGAGGAGTGAATTTGCAAGTTTAAAGTGGAGTTGAAATGATTTTGGATATTGGGAAGAGTGTGGCGAATGGGATGTGTTACGTGTGCTTGTGGAGTGGACCTGGTAGAAAGTTCGTTAAACGTATGTTGATAACTGGCTTAATTGGGTCCTGTGAAATTGATACCGCTGATGCCTTGAGATAGTAAATTTAATTATAATATTTTTCTAATAAAGTCTGCCACGTGTTTACTTTAGTTATTCAATCTATAGTATAAGAGGTAGAGTTCGGTGGAAAAGAAAAGCGCATTGCTTAGCGAGACGCAGGTAACATAAGTAGCTATAAAGAAAATTTACGAGCGCGGCGCGGGTTGAATTTTCGAAAAACTCGAATGAATTACGACTCGATCTTAGCGGCTCGTTAGGCTCGGCTGTCCGTTACGTGTCATCCTAACACTAGAAAACCTCTAGTTTATGCCCTCGTATATCATCGCCAAAACAGCCGCCATCAAACCGGCCATAAAAACTGCCAAAAAACAACAGCTAATTAATAATCGCACCAAAAAACTATTAAGTAGCAATAACCAGCGCGAAAAAAAGTGACAGTTCCGCACGCTACCACCAAATCAATTACCGCGATTATCGCGCGAAACAAAAGATCCGCCGAGCGAGATACAAGAAACTCGCAATAAACCTTAAGATCCCATCAGCAACCTCACACCACAATTAAAACCAGCCGCGTTAATGAGAGTAACGAGCCGTACATACTCGCTTTCAAGGCCAGGAAGATGCACTTACCCTTACCAATACATATACATGCAATCTGGGCGTTTTTCGAGATTCGTAGCCGGAGGGACTGTAGCTGCCTGCCGCGCCGAGATCCGGAGATATGAACACGAGGATGGACGGTATACATATACGCGCTCGGCTGGGGAATGAGACGTTTTACCCTTCGCGTCTAGAGCGCTTCTATTTTGTTCTCCTTGTTGCTTTTTCGTTATCTGTGAAGGAGATGGGTGAGTTGAGTTTTGATGGGTGTGGCTGGGGATGTTGGTTTTGTTTTGGCGAGTGGAGTTAAGTGAAGGCGCCTACATTGTTCCGGAATTATAGTGATTACGAGGGAAAATTTTATTGGGCGGATGGGTCGAATAGTTTCCATCGCGCGTTTGTATAAATGGAGAGGTTGGATATGTTAGTCCTGATGTGGGGAAGCGATTTTTAAGAGGGGTGTTCTAGAAATAGACCATTTTTTATAGCTTGTTAAGTTATACTATAAGGAGAACACTGAAAATTAGCGATTCACGCATTTCTGAGTATAATAACCATTCGATGATTATCCAGCTCACTATAAAATACTTATTCTTAACTCTAGACAATCATGACTGATACACCCGATAAAAATCGATATTTCAATCCATCCATCCAACCGCACTCCAAAATAATTAATGACCCCCACAGCAGAAAAACAAAAAAAGCCTTCATCTCTTATCCCTATTCCACGATCGCTTCATTATCCCCGACAAGCATACACGCAATCTCCCGAGATATCCAGCTATCTCCCTAGCATCGTCTCGAATTAAGAGCTCAGCCGCGAAAAATCGGCCCTCGCGCGAAATTGATTACACCTCCGCGCTTATCCCCCCCGATTCGTCCAGCGTCGGCTTTACAATCCACCCACGCGGCAACATTAATCCCCGGGGCGCGAGCAGCGCAGGGACAATGACGAAGTGCGCGCGGCTCGTAAAGCCGAAAAAGAAAGCCGGCGCAGGAAAAAAGGGTGGACTTCCCGCGGAGGGACTAGACAAAGGTGGAAGACACACGCATCGTAATTGCGCGCGCCTGTGTGTCTGTGTGTATGTATGCGTCTCGGTCGAGTTTTACGACGAGGAAAGGTATATTGCGAGAGAGCCGCTTGATTTACGAGCGCGAGGAGAGCTGGAGGCTTGGGAGGTCGCCGGCGAGGGAGATTTAATTGATTCTATATGCCTTTATGTGGGTTTGTAGTGCGCTGAAGCTTTGGGTATGTGATGCTGCTGGTTTTTTTTTAAGGTGGGGGGGGGGGGGGGGGTTGAAAGGACGCCTGGATGGAAATGTCGGCGGGGGCGGTTATTGTTCGCGAGGGGGGCTGAGTTATGGCTGATGTAAGCTGACGGAGATGTGATTTTAATTGATATTATTGTTGGGGTTGTTGTGGATAGCAGGTTTCGTTTTGTTTTGGATATGCTTTGTTAGACTGTTTTTGAGTGGTTATATGGCTTCGCTTAATTAGAGTACGAGCGTTGACCTTTTAATATTTGCACAACGGACTTGTCTGACGTTAATAACTAGAATTTAGCGCACACTTAGCGTGCGAATGAATTGTATAAAAACCCATTTTTACGCAAAACCGCAAAAACCACGCATAACTGTCTTTTAAAAAGCCACATTACAGCATCGTAAAGCCGCGTCAAACCAGCCTTCCAAAACTCGGCCCGAGCCAAAAATCCCAAAACCCAGGCCACATTCTGCTACATTTACACGCTTCCGCAGTGATCGAGGCGTTCCCAGGGCTCCCAGAGCGCGACATTCGCGAGGGTGGATGAATTATGCATCGCGCGGCGCGCGTGAGACGTGAATTTGAAGCATAGCGAGCGGCCAGAGGCGCGGGCGCACGTGTCCGCTTTTAGTGTCACGGCGCGCTTTGTTCGGGCCCAGCGCGAATTAATTACTTTCTGTGTCAGCGTCTCGAGATGGATGCTGACGAGCACTCGGTCTCGTTTTTTTTTTTTTTTTTTTTTTTTTTTTTTTTTTTTTTTTTTTGTGTGGTTTTTGTGTTTGTGTTTTTTTTT